>JAHXMU010000534.1:688283-704193 GCA_019455685.1 Philornis downsi
AATTTTCTAAAGAAGCTTTGCCTACCAGTAGCAAATTTTCTAAAGAAACTTTCCCTACAGTAGCAAATTTTCTAAGGAAACTTTGCTTACCAGTAACAAATTTTCTAGAGAAACTTTGCCTATCAGTAGCAAATTTTCTAAAGAAAGTTTGCCTACCAGTAACAAATTTTCTAAAGAAATTTTGCCTACTAGTAGCAAATTTTCTGAAGAAACTTTGCCTACTAGTAGCAAATTTTCTAAAGAAACTTTGTCTACTAGTAGCAAATTTTCTAAAAAAAACTTTGCCTACTAGTAGCAAATTTTCTAAAGAGACTTCGCCTATCAGTAACAAATTTTCTAAAGAAACTTCGCCTATCAGTAGCAAATTTTCTAAAGAAACTTTGCCCACGAGTAGCAAATTTTCTAAATAAACTTTGACTACCAGTAACAAATTTTCTAAAGAAACTTTGCCTATCAGTAGCAAATTTTCTAAAGAAACTTTGCCTACCAGTAACAAATTTTCTAAAGAAATTTTGCCTACCAGTAACAAATTTTCTAAAGAAATTTTGCCTACCAGTAACAAATTTTTTAAAGAAACTTTGCCTGCCAGTAGCAAATTTTCTAAAGAAACTTTCCCTACCAGTAGCAAATTTTCTAAAGAAACTTTCCCTACAGTAGCAAATTTTTTAAGGATACTTTGCTTACCAGTAGCAAATTTTCTAAAGAAACTTTGTATACCAACAAATTTTCCAAAGAAACTTTGCCTACCAATAGCAAATTGTTTAGAGAGACTTTGCCTGTCAGTTGCAAATTTTTTAAATTGACTTTACCTGCCGGCTGCAAATTTGCTAAAGAAACTTTAGCCTGTCAAAAAATTTTCTGAAGAAACTTTTGCAGTTGGCAAATTTTCTTGGGAAGCTTTTGCCTGTCAGTAAATTTTCTAAAAAAAAAAACTTTTATCAGCTACAAATTTTCTAAAAAAAACTTTTGTCTGTCAGCAGAATTTCTAAAGAAACTTTTATTTGGCAGTAAACTTTCTAAACAAACTTTTGCCAGCAGCAAATTTTCCAAAGAAACTTTTGCCTGATAGCAAAATTTCTACAGAAGTTTTTGCCTTTCAGCAAACTTTCTAAAGAAATTTCCGCCTGTTCTAAAGAAATTTTCTAAAGAAGTTTTGCTGCTAGTAAATTTTTGTACAGAAATTTTCTGCTGAAAATTTTTTACAAACAACTTTAGAAATCAAAAAAAAAAATTTGGGAACTGTTTAATAATGAATCCTCTAAAGCAATGAACTTTATTGTCGTTGAAATCTAAAACTATAAAAAATATATTAAAGTAATTTTGTGTCTGTGTGTTGAGCATAGGATCCTCTAATCTTTATCTAAATAAGAGGAAACTTTGGATGGGTACTGTACACGTGTTGGCGAAAGTTTTTAGGAGTCTAAAAATGACAGGAGGGTCAGTTTTCGAACGGATTTAATAAATGAGATACATGAAATTCTATAACCATCCTCGTATAATTACACGAAAATAAATTTGTATCTGTGTGTTGAGTGTAGAACCCTGCACTGTTTATCCAGGTGGGGAAAAACTTAGGGTATAAACTATAGCTATGTCTGTAATAGTTTTTCAGAAAATTTGCTGCGGGCGAAGTTTTCCAGAAATCTTTGCTTGCAACAAACTTTCTGAAGAAACTTGGATGCAGTACATTGTTGAAACTATGTTTGGTAGAATAGCAAACATTGCTGTGACATTTAATGGGACCAGGTGTGTACCACGTATTTCTAATAAGTAAATTTTTGCTTAAACTGTAGTTGTCCCCAATTTTTTATGGTTAATTAATTTTTTTAAGACTTTCTGCGGAAAATTGAAATGAAATATGCAAAACAAATATTTATTTAATATTAATTGTATCTATACATTGAAATTTCAAACATGTCCATTAAGAGCCCGCAACGCAATGATACCTCCTCATCCATCTGTCTCTCTTTCTCTCTCTCTCTCTCTCTTGGATGGGGTAATCATTTCACGTTTCATTTGGAATTGAAATCAATGTTGATCACTCGGTCGGTCGTTTTTCGATTTGGTTTCAGTTGGTTGGGTGTCGTTCATAGCAGTCGTCCATGTGTCAAAAACCAAACCCACATGAATCCACCAAACACTTCGCCTTAATGGCCGGAGTTTTGGAATGTTACAGCACCATAACCAGTCAGTCAGTCAGTCCGCCAAATAACTCGCAATGGAACGAACCAACGAGTAACTAACAACCGGTGTCATTAAGAGGGAGAAGAAAAAAATTCAAAGTTATTCAACGAAATCCAAACCAAAATCAATAAATAAAACATAAAACTCTAAACCTTAAACTGGCTCTGTAGGTTTTGCATTGCATTCTATGCAGTGCTGACGTACTCGACGGGGTGGAGGGTTTTCAATTTTAGGTAAATAAATAAATTGAAAATATGGCCGGATTACTTCAGCAAACTAGTAGGCAACGCAACGGCAGAAGCCGCATAATATTCAGTAGCCAAATAACAAGTCCACCACTGCAAGGCCTAAAAAAGTCGAGAAACTGGTTTATGTATTAGCCAAAGTATCGCATTTTTATAGTGTCAGTACAAGACATTATCGTTTTAGTCCGAATTTGTTTTATGTCATAACTTTGCTCCGTTTTTTTCTTATTGCTAAATGACAGTCAATGAACCGCAATTCAAAAAAGAACAGTAAAATACAAATAAAATTTAGCGGAATAAGTAGCCAGCAGCAAAAAGTCTTCGAAAAGATTTCAAGGCATATACGAGTACAGCTTACAATCACTTTCATAAATAAACTTTATTCTACGCTCGGTTTGTAAAGGAAGTTTGTCGACAGGAAATCGTCTAAGGATTCTTTGTTAAGAGCAACTTTTCTGAACAATTTTCTTTCCTAAAGAAACTGATAGCAAATTTTAAAGAGCTAAAGCTGTCTTTAGAAAATGTAGAAAACTCTTAGGAACTTTCTGAAGGAACTTAATTGATGGTAACGATACTGATAAATTCCTCACTAAAGAAATAGGCTGCAAATGTCAGAGCACAACAAATAAAATAAATAGCGAAATAAGTAGCCGTAGAGTTTACAATTTCACAAACAAACTTCGTTCTATACAAGGTTTGTAAAGGAAGTGTGTCGGCAGGAAATCATCTAAGGAATCTTCATTCAAAATTTTCTGAATAAGCGGAATAAGTAACCGGCTCCGAAAAAGGAAGGTCAAATACAATAGGTAGAGCTTACAATTTCATAAATAATCTTTGTTTCGAGCAAGGTTTGTAAAGGAAGCCAACAAGAAGCAAATTCTGAACAAATTTCTTTCTTAAAGAAATGTTAGGTCAGCATTTCTAAAGAAACTGTGCTCAGAATAAAGTTTCTTAGGAAGTATGCAGAACTCTAAAGGAATAGCAAAACTAACCCTTCTGATAAATATTCTTTTTCTTAAAGAAAAGGGCATAAAATAATGTAGTGAAAGTTTATTTAAAAAACAAACTTTTTGCAAAAAATGTCTACGGAAACTTTTTAAGTCACAACAAATGCTTGTGCAAACTTTCCAAAGAAATAATGCTCAGAGTAAATTTATTAAAGAAACTTAATCATCATATAACATTTTCTATTTATGTAACATTTTTAAGAAATATTGTCATCGGGTAAAAATTGGCAAAGAAATAGTGCTATCGAGCATAATTTTCGAAAGAAATGTTGGTGCCGGTAAAATTTTGTAATGATAAAAATTTGCTCGAGTACACTTTTCTAAAGGAACTGTGCCTGAAATACATCTCTACTTTGCCCGAATCACGTCTGCTAAGGAAGCTTTACTCGGAGCATATTATTTCATGAAATTTCAGCTGTAGTAAATTTTCTGCTGAACCTCCGTCAGCGTTAATTTTCCAATAAACTTTCTTGGCATCTGTTATTATTGAAAATTTTTCCCGAAGCAAATAGTTTTAAAATTCAAAAAGTGAAACTGAATTCTTAACGAAATTTTAGTTGGAACAAAATTTGCCAAAGAACCTTTGCCTGAAAAAAATGTACAAAACAAACTTAGCCCGTAGTATATTTTTTAAAGAAATCTTGTCCGAAGCACATCTTCTAAGAAAATTTGGATCAGACCAATTTATCTAACGAATATTTGCAAATTTTCTATTGAATTATTGCCAGAAGTAAATTATTCTGAGGAAACTTTGACTAGAGCAGATTTTCTAATGAAAATTCGCTCGATGCAAATTATCTAATGAAAGTTTAATAGGAGAAAGTTATAAAGGGTGGCGCATAAGTAACGTTAACGGCGACTATATTGAATGGGTTCTTGTTCATCATTTAGTTGTAACTCGTGAACAAATTACGTCTTATATGGGAAAAGATGTAACATATGTAAAATTCTTTGCAAAGACCGCCTAGACATCTCTAAGTGCTGAGAACGTCGCCTGGTGGAAGTTTCGGGGTTTTCCTCAATACTTGCTTGCACTCGAGCAATGGCCACTTCATTTCGATCTGCACGAGGTCTTTCAGCACGCGGAAGATCACAGACAGCCCCTTGTCGCTCAAAACGCTAAACCAAGCAGTAAATTGTTAAAGCGCTAGGAGCATTTCGAAGATGAAAGAAATTTCGATACGATCTGAATAATCGAATGCTGACTTTCAAAGTAAAATTGGACAACTTTGGTCCTTTGTTCAGTACTGAGCCTTTTCATCATATTGTCCCAAGTATGATTTAGTTAATTCTGTAAAGAGACGAAAAAAAAAGACTTAACCAAAAAATGTATTCACTGATCAAATCTTAACGTTGCTTATGTGCCACCATATATAATGAAACTTCGCCCTAAGCAGATTAATTAAAAAATTTTGGTCGAAATAAATTTTCTAGAAAATCTTCGCCAGAGCAATTTATCCACACA
This sequence comes from Philornis downsi, assembly GCA_019455685.1. Lineage (NCBI taxonomy): Eukaryota > Metazoa > Arthropoda > Insecta > Diptera > Muscidae > Philornis > Philornis downsi. The sequence continues at coordinate 693,185 of JAHXMU010000534.1, forward strand.
AATTTTACTCGCAGTAAAGAATACTGTACGGTTAAAATTTCCTAAACCAATTTTGTTGAAAGCAAATTTTGTATAGAAATTTTATTGACTGAAAATTTTTCCAAAGAAATGTTCTTGTCAGCAAACGGTTCAAAATGTGGACTTCTTTTAGCCAAAATTTACTCAACGTTTACTAAGGAAATATTACTAAGGAAGCATTGTTCAGACTGATATTTACTAAAAAAATTTTCTTCAGTCCAAGATTTGCAAAGGAAATTTTGCGCAGCACAAGATTTGTTAAAGAAATTTTGCTCAGCGGAAAATTTGTTAAAGAAATTGTGCTCAGTGCAAAATTTGTTAAAGAAATTCTGCTCAGTGCAAAATTTGTTAAAAAAATTCTGCTCAGCGCAAAATTTGTTAAAGAAATTCTGCTCAGCGCAAAATTTGTTAAAGAAATTCTGCTCAACGCAAAATTTGTTAAAGAAATTCTGCTCAGTGCAAAATTTGTTAAAGAAATTCTGCTCAGCTCAAAATTTGTTAAAGAAATTTTGCTCTGCAAAAAAGTTGTAAAAACATTGATCAGCACAAAATTTTTAAAAAAAATTTTGCTCAGAGCTAAATCTTCTAAAAAAGCTTCGTTCAAAGCCAAATGAAAATGTGGTCATCGCAAAATTTGGTGAAGAAACTCTGCAACTCTTACTTACAAAACTTGCTAAAAAAAATTGCTAAGATCAAAATTTACTATATTTATCTACATTGTTTCTTCTTCAAAATTTGCTGAAGAAACTTGGCGCAAAATTTATTTTAGAAGTTTTGCTTTGAACAAATTTTTCTAAGGAAATCTTACTTAGAGTTAAATGTACTAAAAAACTTTGCCCGTTGAAAAATTTACTAAAAAGAATTTTCGTCGGAGCAAAATTTACAGCATTTATATTGTTGTTTACTATGTAAACCTTTCCTAAATTTACTCGAAACTTAGCTCAGAATGAACTTTAACAAAGAAACGTTGCTTAAGACAAATTTACTGAAGAAACTTTCCTTAAGTAAATTTTTCTAAAGTAACTTCCCAGCCTAAAAAAGCATCCACATGATGTCAAAAAGATCCGAAACTCAAGATCCGGAAGCAATGAAAATTTGTATAATCATCGACGAAATAACCTTGGCCTTTTCGTAGGAGGGGTAGTGTCTTTTTTTACTCCATTTCAATGCATTTACTCCAAATGTTATAATTTAGTGAAAAACCAAAGATTTTTGTACTAAAAAGAATTGTTTTCATAAGCGTTTACAAAGTGATGCTGCCATTCGGCTCATGCCCACTTTTTACGGGTGTTTTAGGCATAAACGTGCGGCAGCGAAGATTGTTCCAAAACTGCTAAATTTTGAGCAAAAACAACGTCGCATGGACATCGCTCAGGAGCTGTTGAACGTCATCAACGACGATCCGGATTTCCTCAAAAAATGCATAACTGCTGACGAATAATCGGTGTATGGCTATGACATTGAAACCATATCCAAATCATCCCAATGGAAGCGTCCAGAAGAGCCAAGACCGAAAAAAGCACGTCAAGTTCGGTCAAATATGAAGGTTTTGCTCACTGTTTTCTTCGATTGCAATGGCGTGGTGCATCATGAATTCTTGCCACAAGGTCGTACGGTCAATAAGGAATACTACCTTGAAGTTATGCGCCGTTTGCGCGAAGAAATTCGTCAGAAACGCATAGAATTGTGGAAAAACCAATCATGATAACGCACTAGTTCATACATCGATGTTTGTGCGTGAGTTTTTGGCCAAAAACAAAACCGCAAGCATGCCTCAACAAGTCAGCGGGGGCCAAACTTTTTCCTCTTCCCAAAACTGAAGACACCGATGAAAGGACAGGACAGGACCTGTTGGTGACACCAAAAAGCGCATTTCAGAAGTGTTTCGACGATTGGAAAAAACGCTGGCATAAGTGCATTATATCTGAGGGGATTACTTTGAAGGGGACCAAATAGTAATTAATGAATAAATAAATACTTTTTGAAAAAAAAAAGAAAAAGCTTCCTAAGTGGAAAAAATGCTAAGATAGCATTCGTAAAAGCTATGAAAGAACAGATTTTACTAACAAGATTTTGTTCGAAGTAAATTTGATTAAAAACAATTTTTTTTAAAGAATTTTTCACGCATTCAAGTTAAATTTTACTGAAACTTTTGTAAAAAATATTTGTTCAGAGTGCATTTTACAGAAGAAATTTACTAAAAATGCTTTGCTTAGGGCAAGATTTACTCAATTCTTTTGTTAGGCAAATACATAATTAATTGTGTTCGGCTTTGTAATTCGAATAGATTTTCATTTTGAAGAACTTTTGAGTCAAATTCAGAAATATTTATGGAAAGTTTGTAAGTCAAATTTCCATAGCAATTAACATTCTTTAAACCTTCAGTAAATTATTATAAATAGGATTACCATAAAACTACTATATTTGTATGAAACAATATGAAGAAATGTTAAAAAAAAAAAAAAATTATAATGGCAATATCAGCTTTTTGAAAACTTTAACTTTGCTTTCGATCGTTTGCTCACCGTTTTGAGCGTTTTGTGGAAACGGGCTTTTTGTGAAGAAACTTTGCGCGCGGCAAAAGAATCTGGAAAATCTTTTTTAAGAGCACAAATTTGCTAGAGAAACTTTGCTTAGAATAAAATATTCTACGAAAACTTTGGTTGAAACAAAATTTGTCGAAACAATGTTATTCAAATCTAAATTTTCTAAAAAAAAACTTTTCTCTAGCGAATTTTATAGGGGCTAAACCCTGCATCTTTACTTCATTAAATAAGCATCATTAGAGCAAAGTTTACTAAAATACCTCTACTGCGCTCACTAATTGCTAAAGTGTTTTTGGTCAGAGCAACGATTGCACTTAAAGTCCATTGCATTATTAAGTTCTGAGCTAATTCCAAAATGTTGTCCATTAATTTATTTACTCTTAGCAATAAGTGAATTGTTCAAAAGTCTATTTGCCGCTTTTATTCAGTCACTAAGTGATCTTCTCTAGTCTGTGTACGGTCTAGAATGATTTTGTCAACTACCGGGGGGGGGGGGGGGGCGCAAAAAATGATTAATTTGAAATCAGCATAATTAAATTAATGATCAAGCGAAATTTCATGCTCATGGCAGTCGTTACTGAGCAATTGTGCCCACTTAGAGCCAGTCCACTTTTGCCCACTACCGCTGCTGAGTGCTCAGAATTTGAAACTATTGATCTTGAATATGTTAATTGCGAACTTTGTTTATAAGAAATTTTTAATTAACGTTTTGAATGAACAAATGTTTTATGGGTTATTGACATTGAACTTTGCGAGAAACTCGAAATGAAAGAAAACGGAAAAGAGTGACTCAAAATACAATGTATAATTAATATTTTATGATTGCGTTTTTTTTTTTTCATTCTTTCCACAAACTGACAGCTCACACCTGGGTAATTGTTTAAGTATGGGATCTGTTTTTCTTTTTTTTTTGGGAGGGTCTGGGAATCCATTCATTCAACTTGCTGTCGACGACGTGTTGATTTCTTCCCATGTTGACTTCTTCAAAGACCGGAAAAGTTAATTATTTAATCGAATATTTAAAGCAATTCGATTCACGGTTAAACTACATCCAACCAACTTTCACCCGCTGGGAATGAGCCGTTAGTTGGGGCTGCTGACACGAGTAACCGAAAAGAAGATTCTTCGCTAAGATGGAAGTTTCAAAAACGGTTTAATGACAGAAAGCAAAAGACTAGAAATCATAGCAAAGACAATAAGCTGGAAGTCAGTTTAACAGAAAAGTAGTTGAAATTTCACCACAAATTGCCAACTGAAGTTTAGAAAAAGGCCATGAAGACATTACATGACTTGACAAATATATGAATTGAATTGGGAAAAAGTTGCAAAATTTTCATTAGTAAAACATTTTCGCTACAAATTTTGTGAAAAATGCATTTAAGAAGATTTTTTTAAATTAAAATAAGTGACACTCCATATTTCTACATATATTTCCGATACTACGAGAAACATTCTTAAAACTGTTTACGCTCCATTCACGCATGGGAATTTCAAGTCTCGTGGAATTATCCTAGAAATCTAGGGGAAAGTGGTGTGGGAGCCATTTGCTAATTGCGCATGCCGGGGATATCTATTATTGGCAGAAAACTAAACGATGTTACTGCAGCCTTCTCAAGCATTGAGAAGAAATGAGCAAAAATGGATCTATTGGTAAACGAGGACAAAGTTGTTGGTTTCAATGAGCAAAGAGCCTACTTGCCTATGGAAGTTATATGACCGTTCACAACCATAACTTTCAAGAGTTGAATCAATTCATCTACTTCTGCTCCGCTGTAAGTAAAACAAATGATTGTAGCATGAAAACTAATAGGAGCTTATTGCTTGCAGCATATGTTAACACGGGCTAAGAAAGTGATTTAATGATAAAGCTCTCTCTCTCGCCTTATATAAATACGATTGTATCAGACACTGGCTTTACACGTCTTGTTGTATGGTGTGAAATTCTGGGTGATGACACAAGTAGATCAATCAGTCTTCTAGATACAATTATTCCGACAAATATATGAACCCATCATCGTTAATGGAGATTACCGGCCTTGCATTAACAATGAGCTGTATGAGCTGCGTTACAATACAGCGATCGCAATGTATTATTGTGCGGATGGATCCAAATGCTCCAGAGCGAAAAGTTTCCGACAATGAACTCAATGGACGTCGCAGAAGAGAACGCCCAATACTCCGTTGAATGGGTCAGGCTTTTGAAATACCACAGAAGATGGAAGTGCTTGGAGTTCTTTTCTACGTGCTGTGTACTCGTATAATAGATAAGGATATCTATTCTAGTCGCCACCTAGATAAGTAATTACCTATATATGGGAGTCTATGCTGAACACACAGGCAACTTGTCGTACATTAATTGTTCCACTCCAGAAATCTTTCCACCTTTCCATATACATTCAGGATATCAAAATGGGTTGTCAAAAAATTTGAATTCAGAACTTTCGGCAACAAATAAATGTAATCAAATCTAAGGATAGTTATAAAATGGCGGTCAATTTTTCGATTTTCGTGAAATCTGAACCTGAAAACCTGAAAATCTGTATGCATTTGTCAATGTAGCCGTCTTTTTGTTCTACATATAACGTTATCCATTTAGTGATTTTAAAACCACCGATCTGGCATGGCTGTCAGTTGTTAAATACCTGTCATCAGAAGCGTTATTTATTTAGTGAAAGGTTTGCCATTAACAACCGAGGAACGCGTAACTTTTAATTAGTTTTACGAGTTCTTCGGTTGTTAAACGATCTACATTCGTAAATGGCAAACCTTTCACTAAATAAAAACACCCTTCAGATGACAGCTGACAGCCTTGCCAGACCGGTGGTTTTGAAACCACTAAATGAATAACATTTTATTTTGTACGTAATGGCAAGGGTCAAGCATTTTAATGAAATAAAAGTTTCATTGAAAACACAGCTTTATGTGTGTCTTATTTAACTTTACTTTTACGAGGTGTGTTCAAAAAATAAGGTAAATTTTACTTTTCCTCAAAAAATATTTATTTATTCATCAATTTCTATTTTATCTCCTTCAAAGTAGTCCCTGTCTTTTCCAATCCTCGAAGTAGTTCTGATGTGCACTTTTTCCTATGTCCTTGAGCTTGATCGCTGAGAGAGATTCGGTTTTTATCTCTTCAATTGTCGCAAAACACCGTCCTTTCATGGGTCTCTTCAATCTTGGGAACAGGAAAAAGTCGCAGGGGACCAAATCTGGTGAATGCGGTGGCTGAGGCATAATAACGGTGTTGTTTTTGGCCAAATAATCTCTCACAAGCAAAGATGAAAAAAAAGCCATGAATTTTTTTTCCACAATTCCGGGCGTTGTTTTCGTATCGCTTCACGCAAACGGCGCATAACTTCAAGGTAATACTCCTTATTTATCGTACGACCTTGTGGTAAGAAATGCTGATGTACTTCGCCATGGCAATCGAAGAAAACCGTCAGCAAAACCTCGATATTTATATACTCGTACCCATGATTCGTCACCAGTTATGATCCTTTTGAGCAAATCCGGATCATCGTTGACGTCATTCAACAATTCCTGAGCGATGCTCATGCGACGTTGTTTTTGGTCAAAATTCAGCAATTTTGGAACGAACTTCGCTGCTACGTGCTTCATGCCCAAAATTTCCAAAAAGATCGCATGGCATGGGAAAACCGATATGCCGACATCCTTAACAACTTCTATAATTGTGATTCGACGACTCTCCATAACAATTTTCTTCACTTTCTCAACATTTTCAACGGTTATTAATGTGATGGGACGTCCAGAGCGAGCGTCATCATTCACATCTTCTCGACCTTCTGTGAAAAGTGGTAAACATTTTCGTTTTTTTTTTTTGACTCAGAGTACTCTCACCGTATGCCACTGTCAACATTTCAAGTGTTTTTGAGCACTTAATTCCATTTTTTATACAAAATTTGATACATCTTCTTTGATTTATTTTTTGTTTTTTGGTAGCAAAAAATCACCGAATACGCAAAACATTTGTCTTATTTATACCTCTCCTAAACAAACTAAACACGCTATATGGACAAAACCGTCATATATATCTTCGAGATGAGTGTACCAACATTGAAAAAAAAAAAATAATAATCGAAAGTCGAATGTATGTAGCTCGTGAAATTTGAAAATTCACCTTATTTTTTAATACGTCTCGTAAATATTCTTTGTAGGAAAATTCGCATCGGGCAAATCTTTCTTTAATAAAAAAATGCAGCCAAGTTTTTCTTATTCATTGGAAAAGGCAAACTTTTCTTTATATAAAAAGTTGTAATTGTTTTCGCTATAGGAAAGGTTGTCGCTGCAAATATTTCTTTGTGAGAAAAATTGAATGAGGCATTCTTTATCCGAAGGATTGCTTCTGACAAACTTCTGCTTGTAGGAAAAGTTGCAGCTTTTCCTTAAAGGAGGAGTTGCCTCAGACAGACATTTCTTTGTGGGAAAAGTTGCTCTAAAAAAATTTTAATTTTAGAAAAAGTTGTCTCAGACTAATCTCTCTTTATAGTTGATTGCCTCTGATGAAATATTCTTTGTAGAAAATTTTGTTTCGGACAAAATTTTTTTATATGAAAAATTGAATCGGACAAACTCTTTTTTACATAAAATTTGTCTTAGGCGAACTTTTCTTTATTTTAAAATGTATCTTTTGGTTTGCATATGAAACTTTTCTATATAGAAAAACTAGCATTAGGCGAATTTTATATAGTAAACGTTGTTTCATGCAAAATATTTTCTATTTGAAAAAATCCCCTACAAATTTTGTTACATAATAAATTGAGTTTCAGACAGCTTCCACTGTTGCTACCAATTCACAGGCGGTCATTTATTTCGTACATAATGGCAGGGTCCAAGCATTATAATGAAATAAAAGTTTCATCGAAATCATAGCTTTATGGGCGTTTTTTTAGCTTTAATTGAAAAAGTAGAATTGATAATCGCATATTTTATAAAACGATCCTCTAACTTTTTCAAATCGTCAGAATTAAATTCGTCATTTGTTAAATTCTTTAAATTAAGGCCCTGTGTCATTGATTAGCAGATATCTGGTTGTAAAGATTATACATTAAATGTTTCTTAAGCAAAGCTTCTCGGGTTTGTGTTAAATTTTTTTGCTATTGTTTATTTCTTGTAATCTAAACTATTTGCTTAACTAATAAATTATTTTCTTGAGCAAAATTTCTATTCATAATCAGTGTAAATTGTGTTAATCCATTCTTGTCTGCTTTCAGCGATTTAATCCACTTATATTTGTATTGTAGATATTTTCTTACAATTTCTAAACTTTCCACGCGGTTTATTCAACGACGAAACGAAAACCTCAACTAATTATTTTAGCATACAGAAATCTGATTGAAATGAAAGTTAATACTTATTTGTTTAGATTTGCATTTGATTGTGTGTGTGACTGTATGTGTGTGTGTGTATGTGTTTCCTCCCTACATTTTCCGCTTTGGAGCAGATGAAAATGACTAAAACAGAAACGGGTCAAAAAAAAAAAGTGGAAACCGATAAACATCTTCAACTGACATCTTTCCACTCTCGCTCTTAACCGCTTACTCTTTGTTCTCCTCTTCACCTAAGCCAGGCTTACATAGATGTAACTAAAGAGTCACAATTGTGGCATAAGTCGCCGTCGTCATAAATTTATTCTTCAATTTTGTTTCTTCTTCATTACTGCCTTAATTCCCCGACCCCCTTCTCCCCACCGCCCAAAGCTACGTGTGTCGATTTGTGGGGTTCCAAATAGAATCGGGAAATAATACAACAACACTAGCACTGTGCCCCCTACCAAACGTCGTCAGTCCATGCATTGTAGAGGCTTTTTTTGTTTGTTATAACTCTGCATTTGAATGCATTTTAAGCGGCGTTTGTGGTTGTTAAGTAGCGATGACTGACCTACATTTGGGCTGTTTTGTAGCCAAATAGTTTACATTAACGTAATATGAGTGAGTGTAACAATGGACGAAAAGACAGACAACACATGAAGAAAAAGAACTATAGTTAGACACTCAGTCAGTCAGTCAGCCAGCCAGTCGAATGCTCGTCGCTCGATCTTTATGTTTGCCCGCTTGGTTTCTTAAGTGGTCATACAAATATGAGCAGAAAGAGAGAGTTTTGTTATCATAGGTGGCTTCAATAAATTTACATATCCCATTTACACTAATGGCCCAATGTTTACTTTAGAGGGTACAGTTAAAACGGACGGGGGCCACTTCTATCATTTCCCAGAAAATGAAAAATTTTCAACACAATTATTTTCGTTAAAGGAGTAAAAGTATCTAAGCCTTATTTCTTTAAGCCTATTTTCTTTAGCAATATTTTCAAAGAACATAAAGTTTATTTCATAAGTTTGTTTCTCTGGAGTGGCCTTTGAGAAGATATCATTACCTTCCTCAGAAAAAATGAAATACTTTCTGAGGCATCATTTTCTCATTGCTTGCAATATTCTACAATTTCATAGAAGTTTCGAGGATACCAAGGTAATGCTGATAATATTGAGTTTTTCTAATATTTATCACTAAACTTAACCGCATTTTCATTACTCTGAAAGCAGTGCTTCAGAGCCACTGAAAAGTCATGAAATTGATTGCTTAAAATCTCGCTTAAAGGGATTATCTAAATTGTTGTCGCTAAATTGGCATAACTGTCCTCTATACTGAGGCTTAGTTTCAGTCATTTAATTTCGGTTTTTGCTTTGTCAGTTTATCCCAAGTGATTTTAAGAAACTTTTCTGAATAAGAAAAGTTGCCTTAAGCAAACTTTTCTACATAAGAAAAGTTGCCTTAAGCAAACTTTGCTGCATAAGAAATGTTGCCTTAAGCTAACTTTTCTGTATAAGAAATGTTGCCTTAAGCAAACTTTGCTGCATAAGAAAAGTTGCCTTAAGCAATCTTTTCTGTATAAGAAAAGTTGCCTTAAGCAAACTTTTCTGCATAAGAAAAGTTGCCTTAAGCAAACTTTTCTGTATAAGAAAAGTTGCCTTAAGCAATCTTTGCTGCATAAGAAAAATTGCCTTGAGTAATCTTTTCTGTATAAGAAAAGTTGCCTTAAGCAAACTTTTTTACATAGGAAAAGTTATATTAATCATAGAAAAGAAAAGTTGCCTCAGGTAAACTTTTCTGCATAAGATTAGTTGCCTAGGCAAATTTTTCTGTGTAGGAAAAGTAGCATCAGGCAAATTTTCCATTGGGTGGCGCATAACCAATGTTAAGATTTGATTAGTGAATACATTTTTTGTTTAAGTCCTTTTTTTCGTCTCTTTACAGAATTAACTAAATAATACTTGGGAAATTTATGATGGAAAGGTTCAGCACAAAAAAAAGAACCAAAGTTGTTCAATTTTACTTTGAAAGTCAGCATTCGATTATTCAGATCATATCAAATTTTCTCTCAAGTTCGAAATGCTCCAAGTGCTCCAACAATTTACCGATTTGTCCAGCGTTTTGGACAACAGGGGGCTGTCTTCCGCGTGCCGGAAGACCTCGTGCTGTTCGAAATGAAGTGACCATTGCTCGAGTGCAAGCAAGTATTGAGGAAAACCCCGAAACTTCCACCAGGCGACCTGGTCGATCTTTGCAAAGAATTTTACATATGTTACATCTTTTACCATATAAGATGCAATTGGTTCACGAGTTAAAACCAAATGATGAACAAGAACACATACAATATAGTCGCCGTTAACGTTACTTATGCGCCACCCTTTATAATATATGTATAACAAAACTATCAATGGGGACCGTTAATTAAAAATGTTGGAGGAATACGTATGCTTGGTATTAAAGATAATAAAAGTAGTTTGGAAGAGTTACCGTCATCCCACAAATAATAGCTACTGAAAGTTCCATTATGATGGAAATGCTAGATGTACGAATTAAAAGCGGTTAGGACTTGTAGATCCCAAAGTGTTTGTTATCACGCTAATTTACGCGCACGACTCTGCAAAGAAAATGGCAATGAGGCCGGGGATACATTTTGTGACCTCTTCATTTGACTTCTTTATATCATAACACAATAAACCGGGTAATTCATTTGGTAATAGATAGAAGGCATGTTTCTAGCGTGATGAACGTCCGTTATGCTAACATAGATTCGGAACCTGGTTACAGTTAAGACGTATATATGTATATTCTCGAGATAGCCACATCCTATACCAATCAATTCTCTCAATTATTAAGATAATGCGATCACAATCTTGGTGTTCCTGGCTCATAGTAATAACATATATTTACCTCACTCGTTGGAAACTGTCTCTAAAACCGTATCTAGATGAAAAAGCCGCATCGCATTTAAGGAGAGGATGCTTCATACATGGTAATGCTCCAGCCAGTAGTGTCGCATGCTTAAGGGAATGCTGTAAAGAAGAGGAAAGAAAAGAAAAGAAAAGAAAAGAAAAGAGAAGAAAAGAAAAGAAAAGAAAAGAAAAGAAAAGAAAAGAAAAGAAAA
>JAHXMU010000534.1:704203-784393 GCA_019455685.1 Philornis downsi
AAGAAAAGAAAAGAAAAGAAAAGAAAAGAAAAGAAAAGAAAAGAAAAAAAAAGAAAAGAAAATGGAGGCAGATTGTCATTTTACGTAGAAGAAACAAAACGGTGGTGAGGAGACCTGCTTGGTGCAAGGACGATGATGGAAATCTTATTGCGAATATGCAAAGTATGCTGCAAGAGTGGAGAAAACTGAAAAGTTGCTGGTAACGAAGGGAATCCGGTACTTCATAGACTGCCCACCATTACGCCCAAATGACGGTTGTTTGGATCTGTTTTAAATAACAGAGCTTAAAACAATAAAGTTTCGAATGGTGAGCTTTTTGAAGACCGGTGGCGATGAATTCATAATGAGCATGCCTCAGCTCCTAATCATGGTTTAATTCAGTCAGTCATTTTACACAAAATGAGGATTTATGGCGTGTGACGTCTTTAACATATTGCTGGAATGATTGTGAGTATCATCTTTAACAAAAGCCTTATACAGCTTCTGTATGCTAATGATATCTAGTTGGTAGAAAACAGCTAGATGTTACTGCAGACTTCTCAAATATTGAGAGGGAACAGTATATAAATGCGTGTATACAAGTACGTGTATCAATTCCGGCTGGATAAAGCTTTTATCCGTCGCATATAAGATCTTGTTGGGCGTATTATATCAAAGACTAAAGCTTGTACTTTGCTTTGGCCAACTTATCTTTATCAGTGTGACTTTAGACACACTGTGACAAATCCCTAGGAAATGAAACGAGAAACGGATCCGCGTATAATCCTTTATCATTCCGCCGACTTTAAAGCGTCTTCGACCGTCCGACAAAAATTACGTGAAACCATGTTTGAGTTAGGGATCTTTGTAAAGTTATTTTACCTTTGTGCAATGACGCATGCCGACGCGACGCCTTCACTGAGGATTGCAAAGATCTTAGTAAGCCATTTTGCACTAAACGAGACAGAGCGATGGCATATCATCGATGAATTTAGGCAGATGTTAATGGGGAATGCTGCAGTGAAATAGCACATGTTTCCTCACATCATTCACTTCATTGGTCGAAGGCGAAAATTTATTATTGCAGTCTTCTCAAGCATTGGGACAGAGTCAACAAACAACAAGTGGGTTTGGCTCTAAGCGTACAATATTTTGATGAACTCGCAGTATATTCGCTTGGAACGGTATTGACATCGTTGACGTTATTAGTCGAAGGCAAAAAGTTATTACTGCAGCCTTCTCAAGCGTTGAAACGTAGTCAGCAAACAAAAAGTGTAGTAAATAAAGTGAAGTATATTCGCTTGGGACTATGCTGAACATTGACAGTTACGGCAGCTTTAGAATTGTGAATAACTTCATTTATCTCGATCCCGAATTAAAAAAATATTGTTAGCGTAGAAACCAAGGGAAGAACAGGCAAGTTATTCTACGGACTAAACAAGCGATTTCATTACAAAGCTTTCTCTAAATTAACAGCAAGCTAAATACACCAGAAATTGGCCCTAATTGTTTTGATATACAAAGCAGAATACTGGGATATTACGCGTTGGAAGGATATGGTTTCTGAAACACTATCAAACTGCAATTTCATCGTTTCTCCCTAATTCAATATATACTAACTATTTTGTGAGGACGTTTAGGTTAACCAAAGTTATTTTGACTCATCTTAGTTATTCGCCTCTTAAGCAAAAACAAATCTCTTTTTAACAAACACTTAAATATATTCGCAAACATTAAGACAACTTGTTCTTTTTCAAAAAGTTCTCAGCTCTTGTGATGTTTGCCTTCACATCATCTTTAGCTTTAAGATACAAGTCCTTCTCATGTGGCAGCATATCGGGCAATTTCAGAAAGCGTTTAATGCCTTCGCGATCCAATTCAAAGTGACAAGCAAAGAATGGCAACTCATTAACATCGGCCGGCACGTAGGCTACCTCGATAATATGTTGATCCCCCTGCAGCGAGCGCACCAGAGAATCACAAAATTTACCCACACAATAGCCCATCATGAGTTGAGCAGCTCCACCATCTGCTTTAGCTCGCACCACCTCTTCGGCTCCGTGAATTATACGATGGGCAATTTTTATTTGTTCTTCGATATCCAAATTAAAAGATGGCTGAGATTTTGATATGAGGGGCACAATACTTGCAGCAGAATGGCCTCCTATAACGGGGACGTGGATTTTACGAGGATCTCCGTCCACATATTGAGCTAAGAACGTAGCAGCTCTCATGGTGTCGACAGAGGAGCTGCCACTCAAACGTCTGGGGTCATAACCGCCATGTTTCTTCAAGACCCCAGCCGCAATGGGTACTAAAGCATTGACTGGATTGCTGACTATGTGAATGTGGGGTTGTCTATCGGTGGCCTCAACGCAGGACTCGATAAAGCCGACCATAAGCCCAGCATTGTTTTCAAACATTTGCTCACGACTTGTAACGGTTTTGCTGCGCGCCTGTCCTGCCACAATAACCACAATGTCGCTGCATTTGAGGGCTTTCACCAAGTTGTCGGGTCCACTGCAGCAGGTTACCTCGGGAAGGGTATTGATGTGGGATAAATCAGCACGTGTCCCATCAGTCGATGTTAAATCATACAAGCAGATTTCACTAAAGCGGTTATTCTGCTTCAGTTGTTGACCTAAACTTTTGCCGATACCACCATTGGCTCCAATTATGCAAATTTTGCAAAAAAGAGATGCATCTCGTGACATTAAACGCCGACAGTGTAACATAATGAGAAAAATAGTCAATATTGAATGAAAAAATTAATAAAATCAAAAATTTCCCCAAAATATGTGAGTCAAATCAAAATAAAAGCATGTTAAAGCTAATGCGACACGACAAATAATTGTCTAGGACGAAAATGGCGTCGCCCTCATACGACGCATAATTATGTTTTCAAGTACGAATTTTTGTGGGAGGTACACAAATGGGGATGCTACTGCAGTCCACATTTAATCACAGAACAAAGTTTCTTAAATGCATGACGGAAGTCAAATTTTGATTGAATTCAATGCTACTACTTGAATGATAGGAAGCTTACATATTTGCAAAGTTGGTAATAAAAAATTGAACTTCGGAAAATCGATTAAATTATATTAAGATACCAGAAGGAGCGTCACAATGCGGTACATTTTCATTTTTAGACACTGTCTAAGCGAACCCTTAACGTGTACCAAATTTGACTTAAAACCTGTCTCCATAAAATGTTTAATACGATTGACGAACGAATCTTCTATGAACGAAATCATTGTTAATAGGCAATGTGTTATTTAAGTACAGGGTGCCCATCGAGAAGGTATACTACTTTGTTTTGCTGCCATTTTGGTAAACTTTAGTCTTGACAGTTCATATTTGGCAGTCGTGAAGTAGAGACGTGGCAAATTTATTATGGAAAAATATTCGATAAATCAACGTGTTTTAATTGTTATCAAAATCAATCATCGATTACTGTGACGATTAGAAAGTTACGTGAAATTTTTGGCAGAAACAACGTGCCAACAAGACGCTAGGGCCAAGCATGGACCACAACGTACTTCAAATCGGCTGAAAACATTACTGCTACTCAAGAAAGTGTTCAAAACAATCCATCAACCTCAATTCGACGCCGTGCACCGGAGCTTGGTCTTCAAAGAACAACTTTGGCCACAATTTTGCACAAGGATTTACATTCGTTCCCATTTAAGATTCAGTTGACACAAGAGCTTCTTCCACAAGACCATTCACGCCGCCGTACATATGCCAATAGGCTCGCCGCCCATGACAACCCCGATTTTCATCAAAAAATCAAAATGAGTGACGAGGCACATTTTCATTTAAATGGGTACTTGTATGTGAATAAACAGAATAGTCGGTTCTGGGCAATGGAAAACCTCAAAAATTATTCATCAGTCATCTTTGCATCCATTAAAAGTGACCTCATTGGACCTTACTCCTTTGAAACTGAAACTGTCAATGGGGGATATTGTAATATGATTGAAAACTTTTTAACACCATAACTGCATGCTTTGGGCTTGATTACAATGGAATTACTGCGATACCTCTTTCCACAACAAGTTATTTCAAGAAGTGGTGATGTTGGTTGGCCTCCACGGTCGCCTGATTTGGCTGCTCCGGAGCAGTCAAACAAAATATTCGTGATAAAATGAATGAAATACCGCGTGAAATGTGTGAGAATGTAATGAAAAATGTGCTCAAAAGGGTTCGAATTTATCTAATATTGTATTCCATACATAATTGCCGACATTAAATAAAACATTTGCCAGTATAAGATCCATTCTCTTTAATTTTTTTTAAAATTATAAACAAACAAAGTAGTATACCTTCCCGACGGACACCCTGTATAATTCTGTAGAATATGTGAACCTAAAAAATATGAGTTAAATCGGTTACTTGTGTGGGAGATAGCAGAAGGGTCATGGATAAAAATGCAGGTCGCTGCAATCTACGAATTAAGAGTTATAGTGAAAAAATTGAAATTATTTAATTTGTATGGGAGATAACGAAAGCGGAGCGACAATGCGGTTTGTCTTCATTCCTTAACACTCATTGAAGGTCTCGTAATCCAATTCAACTGGTTTTCAAAATTGGTGATTCTAACTTGGCCTTGGTGGTTCTAACTTGGCCTTTCTGGATGCCATTCATTTGAGAATAATCTGAACCTCTTTTGCAGAAGCAAGTTACAACGTCCCCTTACGGGCAAATATTGCACATTTGCTACGGGATAGGTTAAGTAAGAGGAGTAAAGCCTATGTTTTCTTTCCTGATTGAAGCATTTCAGTGTGGCTTCAAACCTGGTAAATCCACAACATATCAAATATTTACAATGCAACAAATCCTGGAAAATATTGCAGAAATATAGATCGATACATATCACTTATCTATCGACTATAAAGTTGCTTTCGGCCGTCGGATTAGGCCAAAATTGTGCGAAACCATGGTAAAATTTAGTATTTCTTCGAAGCTTATGTGTTTCGAAGAAACTTTTATAACTAAAAACTTTTATAACGGGGTTTTAGACATTGCGATAGTCTATGGGGCGGCCTCTTCAACATACTTCTGAAGATGACTATTGAGAAAGCGGCTGTAAACGTCGCTGGTACCATCTTAAAGCTATGTGTTATTTGCGTACACAGATAGTAGATTTTGTTTAAAGGAAGTACGAAAAAAAGCATGCCAATTGTCCCAAGCAATAACGAGCTTATTCCGTTAGAGGATGTTGTGTCAACTTTGCAGTAGATTTCATCCATTTTCAGGTTCTGCCGTCTCAACAAAACTTATTATGCCAGCAAGCAAGAGGATGGGAGTCCGGGAGTCTTCCAGAGAAATGTACTTCGAAAAGTATATAAAACCATCATCGTTAACGGCGAGTATATCGTAAGGACTTTCTCTGTGCTATGCCTTATAAATATTTGACAATTTTGTGTCCACAATTTCTTACCATACGATCACTGTCGATCTACAAGCGTTGCTCTGCAATTCCACCCTGTATTAATAGTTTGACATTCTATATCCTGAGTAATCTGGGATAATCAATTTCAAAGAACATTTAGGTTAATAAACATCGTTCTAATTCACCTCAATTAGTCGTCCTTTAAATGAAGACTTCTTTAACAAAAAATGTTTTAATTTTGCTTAACTTTAATGCAAACTATATCAAGTCTAAATATTGTTTTCCAAAAAATTCTCTCTTCAACTCTTTTAAATTAGCTTTCCCACTAATTTTAGCTTTGAGACACAATTGCTCTTTATTTGGCAGCATAAAAGGCAATCTTAGAAAGCGTTTAATGCTTTTGTGATGCAATTCAAAGTGACAGGCAAAGAATGGCAACTCAGTGAAGTCGGCCGGCATTATAATATGTTGACCACCCTGTAGCGAATGCAACAAAGAATCCCAAAATCTACCCACCCAATAGCTCATAATGAGTAGAGCAGTCCTATCAACTGTTTTAGGTTGCACCAGCTTTTCGGCTCCGTGAATCACACAGTAGGTAATTTTTTTTTCTTTATCGGTGTTCAACTTAAAAGGAGCCTGAGAATTCGAATGGTTGAATGGTGAATAGTATATGGCCGAATGGTCTCCTATAATGGGAACATCACATGATATCGACTGAGGAGCTACTACTCAAACGTATAGGTTGATAGATGCCATTGACGCCATTAGATGCCATTACTGACTATGTGGACGTGGGGTTGACTGTCAGTGGCTTTAACGCAGGACTTAATGAAGCTGACCACAAGTACAGCATTGATCAGCAATGACTAGCTACGGTTTTGCTGTGGACCAGTCTCGTCGCAATAACCATAACGTCACTGCATCTGAGGGCTTTCACCAAGTTGTCCAGCCCACTATAGCTGGTTACCTTGGGAAGGGTGTTGATGTGGAACAAACAAGGACATGCCCCATATGTGCAAATGATGCCATACAGGCATATTTCACTGAGACGATTATTCTGTTTCAGCTGTTTGCCCAAGCTTTTGCCGATGCCACCAATGGCTCCAACGACATAGACTTTACAAAAGAGCAACGCGTCCCGTGAGCAGGACAGAGCCGACAGAGCGAAATAATAAGAGAAAAACTCGAAAAAATCGATAAAAATATTTTCTCCAAAATTATGTGTGTCAAATCCAAATAAAGAGAAAGAGATAATTTTTTGGTTAAAGCTAATGCGACACGACAAAGTAATAAAAATGATTGTCAAAAAACGGGGACCGTAATGATTATGAGTACTATTTATATACTCGTAAATCATTTTGAATGATTATTTATTGATCTCTATGGTATTAATCAAAGATAATTACTATTTGTTTTATGTTTTAATTATAAAAATTAATTATAATAATTATTTTTGAGTTTCAAAATATTCTAACTGATAATATATAACAATAACAAATACTAATTAAAAATCATTTTTATTTTTAGAAATAAAAAAAAAATCATGATTGATTTTTATTTTAAAAACCAGAAATACAAATCACGTTGATTTTCATTTAAAAAAAAATCAAAAGTAAACATCAAAATGATGGTTAGTATTAGAGTCCTCAATCTTCACTAGGTAGAATAAAGGCATACGAGTTGTGTTCAAAAAAAAAGATGAATTTTAATTTTTCTCAAAACGTGTTTATTTATTCATCAATTTCTATTTTATCTCCTTCAAAGTAGTCCCCTTCAGATATAATACACTTGTCTCAATGTTTTTTTCCAATCCTCGAAGCAATTCTGATATGCACTTTTTGGTACGTGCTTGAGCTCTCTAGGAGATTCGGGTTTTATCCCCTCAATCGTCGCAAAACGCCATCCTTTCATGGGTCTCTTCAATCTTGGGAACAAGAAAAAGTTGCAGGGCGCCAAATCTGTTGAATGCGCTGGCCGAGGCATGATGACGGTGTTATTTTTGGTCAAATAATCTCTCACAAGCAAAGTTGAGTGAGCAGGTGCATTATCATAATGCAAAAGCCATGAATTTGTTTTCCACAATTCCGCGCGTTTTTTTCGTATTGTTTTACGCAAACGGCGCATAACTGCAAGGTAATACCCCTTATTTATTGTACGACCTTGTGGTAAGAACTCCTGATGCACTACGCCATGGCGATCGAAGAAAACCGTCAGCAAAACCTCGACATTTGATCGAACTTGGCGTGGTTTTTTTGGTTTTGGCTCTCTTGGACTTTTCCATTGGGACGATTGGCCTTTGGTTTCGATGTCATAACCATATACTCGTGACCATGATTCGTCTCCAGTTATGACTCTTTTAAGCAAATCTGGATCATCGTTGACGTCATTCAACAATTCCTGAGCGATGCATATGCGACGTTGTTTTGGTCAAAATTCAGCAATTTTGGAACGAACTTCGCTGCCACATGCTTTACGCCCAAAATTTTCGAAAACATTGCATGGCATGAGCTAACCCAACTTCTCTAATTGTGATTCGACGATTGTCTACAACAATTTTTGTTCACTTTCTCAACATTTTCATCGGTTGTTAATGTGCTGGGACGTCCAGAGCGAGCGTCGTCATTCACATCTTCTCGACCTTCTGTGAAAAGCTTGTACCACTTGTAAACAGTTTTTTGACTCAGAGTACTCTCACTGTGTGTAATTCCATTTTGATGCAACTTCTTTGACCCATTTTTTTCGATAGCAGAAAATAGTCGAGCACGCAAAACACTTGTCTTATTTATGCCTCTCACAAACAAACTAAACATGCTATATGGATAAAACCGTTAACATACCTTCGAGACGAGTGTACCAACATACAAAAAAATAATAATCGAAAGTCGAATGTACGTAGGCCGCGAAATTTGAAAATTCACCTTATTTTTTGAACACATCTCGCATATAGGCTAAGGTTGATGTAATACAGATATTAATAGTTTATTGGCTCACGCCTGTTACTTTCCTTTCTAGATAAGAAGAATGTTCTTTCATTAAAAAGGAAACAACAAGTTCAAAAATATTAGCTCAGGTAAGGCTTGAGTTAAGGTTTTTTATCCTTCTTATCTGATCGCCCTGTTCTGGGTGTAGATTTAACAACAGAGAATTTCCGTGCAGCGTTTTCATTATCCCACAAAAATCACGACAATATATTTTATGAGGAATTTTTCTCCCAAAAACGTAGATTCATCTGCTTTTTGAGCAAATGTGTTTCATGACTTTGTACGTCAGTTGTGCGATGTCCGTCTAACCGCCTGGCGCTGTCAGATCGCAGCTGGTTATTGAAATTTACTATACAAGAGCGGTTCCAAAACTAGCCGACCTAACAAAGAAGACACCAGAAAGTTTGGAATTTTTTTATTTTTCAACACAATCTCCTTTGAGCTCGACACACTGTTTCCAGCGATATTCAATAGGTTCTATACTCTGTTTATATACTCGTATAGTAAGAGCTATCAAACTTCTTAAAATAGCCATAAACCGTAGACTCTACTTCTTCAATGTTGGCAAATCTTCTACCGGCGAGCCATTTTTGTTCAAGTTTTCAAGTTTTTTCAAGTTTGGATTCTGCGGGAGCTAAATCTGGTTAAATCTGTCAAACAAGGCGTGTGATGAAGCAATTCGAACTTTAATACATTAATTTTGCCCATGGCAATAGTGGATGCATTTTCTTGATGAAACAACACTTTCCTTTTCGCCAAATGCGGCCTTTTTTAAATAATTTTATTACCTAAACGCTGCAATAAATTTGCACATTATTCTATTCGCCGTTAATAGTTTTTTTCTTTCTGAAGATAATCATTAACAGACCCCATGACCTTGCCTGAAGATGGAATCGCCTTCGTCTTCTTTGGACACGATTTTCCAGTGGACGATTTTAGTCCACTGCTTTGACTGCCCTTTGTTCACCTTTGTCTTAGGTGTGAACTGTTGAACCCATAATGTCTCATCCACACCAATCAAATATTACCGAAACATCTTTACGACGCTGTTTTTGGTCTATTGAAAGCAAGCGCGGCACCCATCTTGCGTACCGTTTGCTCATCGATGTACACCACTTTTTGAAATGCCTAATATTTCAGTTACCTCACGCATCTTCAGTCGATTCAGGCGATCATTCAATACCATTTTGTGGATTTTCTGAACCGTGTATGGCGTGGCCATCTCTATTGGTCAACCACTACGGTGTTCATTTTGGCGTAAACGAAGGGGCAGACTCTCTTAGAGTAGAATCAAGGTCGGCTTTAATATTAGTTGGGCTGAGATCTTTCAAAGGGAAATATTGAGCTACGTAACCGTGCCCAATTTTGTCCACGTTTACAAATTAACTGAGATCGTTTACTTTTGATAGCTCAAATAAAAATATCGTACTAAACAACGTGGCGCCTTGAAACTAAAAACATATGTTTTATAAAGCTGCCACTTTTCACCAATGTATAATTCACATCGGCTAGTTTTTGGGGGCCGCCTTCGTATCGATCCACCTATACATACTATATAATTATACATCTATTGTTCGATATTTTCCTTAACATTTATTATAATGTTCATGATAGACTGAATTAAAAAAAGAAAACCTCAACGTTGACAAAATTATAGCATTTTCAATTGGCAACACTTCGAGGGCCGACCCCCTATTTAAGAAAAATGGGATCACCACATCAATAGGTATTAAGTATCCCATCAAAATATTCCATAATTACCCAGTGGCACAGTGACACACTGTGTGCTATGTCCACAATTATCGCTAGGCGTCAATGTACACTTGTTTAAATACTATTATATACGTTTGTATATTTGTGTGAAATGTAAATATTCATGAATTCATTATTTTTATATTAGGCACCATTTCTAGCAATTATGTTGACAATTAACGCTTGAGCTTGATGTTAAATGCTTTCTAATGGCCACAGATTGGAAATTGAAAATATTTTGAAACCTCCACAAATGACCGCTAATTTCATTGTAATCACAAATTAACAATCAATTTCATTTTACGGGGAGAGAGCGTCGTACATACGAACACTAACCCAAAAGATTGCACACTGAATCGACCATGTAAAATTTCATCAAGCCTGCATAAATTACAAATATTCTATGAAATTGTTATTGTAGAACAATTTCAAACTCGACAATTTACATACGAACAAAAAAAGAACACAGTTTCGGCTTCAGGGCATCGTCAATAGGCTGAGAGGTGACTGATTCGTGTAACCCCTCCTCTTCGAAATAAAAAAATACATACTCATACAATGTATTTGAATTTGAATTTGTTTGAACAGCGGTTGTAGGAAATTATTCAAATTTAAGCAAAAGATTGAAATATGAGAAGCCAGGGGTGGAATGGGTAACATCCCGAAAAACTCAGCTATTTGATGACCCAAAAGTTAATTGCGTAAAATAATTTTGCACTTGAGTTACTTAAAGACTATAATGTCGTTGATGTTAGTCAATGTTAGGTAATGTTCTTCCTTTATAAAAACTTTCTGGAGAAAAATGTCTTCTAATATAATATGAAAAAGCAGGATATTGCCAACAGAGAGGCTACACAACAAATCCAACGAATTCGTATGATATGTCGAACGATAATTGAGGTAATCCCGCTAAAAATTATAAATTCCCCTGGAGCCCTGGAATAAGGTATGAGAGATCTTTTCACATGCAGTGAGCTTACACGCGCTCTATTTTTAGACTCACTCAACGAAATCTACAGTTTAACGCCGATTCTGAAGCCTTGAAGAGCATGTGCTAAAATTGTGCATTACTCTACATTCGTCAGACACTCGTTATCATGCGAACGGTGTTCCTACGCCACGTTCATGGATTTTACTTAAATTTGATTATCCTTGAAAAAACTATAGGCAACAGCTTCACCAAAATCAATATGTGCTTACGTACGCTGATAAATTAGACATCATTTGCAGAAACCTACGATATGTTATTGCCGCCTTCTCAAACATTAACAAGGAGATAGTAAAAGTAGGGCTGGTAATAATAATAGGGAACAGTTTCAGCAAAATCAATATGTTAGTTACGTATGCTAGTAAATTAGACATCATTAGCAGAAAACTGAGAAATATTGTTGCCGCCTTCTCAAGCATTAACGAGGGACTGGTAATAAACGATGGCAAAACTAAGTAATTTGTTTTAAGAAGCGTTGCATGCTCGATGACGTTATAACTTTGTGATGGGCGACTTCATCTACCTCGTTAATAAAATCGTTAATGTCAGTTTGAAAATTAGGAGTAGGGTACCACTTGTAAACAGATGGTACTATGGACTCAGCAGCTGATTTAATGTCAAATACTTGCCCGACAAGCAAAAATCCAACTGTACTGTACATCGTAGAATCTTGTGTAATGAGATAAAGGGATGAATTAGCTGTGGAAGTCTTCAGGAGAAAAATACCCCGAAAATCTGTGGATTTATCATGGTTAACGGATGGTATTGGCGTCGTGTGAATCAGTTATATACAGACATCGGTATGGTCAAGCACAATAAATACAGCGATCGAGTTCTTGGGGTTATGTTGCGCGAGGGGGCCAAATTGCTCCAGAGCGAAAAACCATCTGCAATGAACTACTTGGCGACGCACAAGATAGGAATTAATTCCCCGCTATAGGGTAAAAGTTTTTGGGAAGGGTCTCAAAACAATGACTTGGAGTTTGTTTTGCTTGAAATAAAAAAAATGTTTGACGTGTTAAAACCCTAATGGGAGCATCACGCGGGTTGTTGGTTGAATCGAAATTGCTGGTAGAGTTTTGGTGGATGAAAACAAGGTACTACAGATCCACAGAGTAGCAGAGATTATAAAATAGGCCTCACTTCCGCCAATGGGGTTTATGTTACATATAGCATAATCAATTTGGTATATTCTGGCTGGAAGAAAAGGCTGACAGTTGCCTGCTCCTATTCTTACATAGTCCAAGCAACCTTGGCTATCCCAAAGTGGCATTGGCAATCGCATTGTAATATGCCCAGCGTGATTAGTACACCGTGCGTAAGGCCTTCACAACAAGACTTACGTAAAACCTCCGCGGACTCTGTACATTTAAAGCCTGATACGTAAAAGTTTCGGTTTTAGTTGCCGTCGTAGTGGTGACCATTTATTTTATTTGGTTTGGTTGGTTTGAGCAAACATTTTTGTAAGCACTGGTAGCTTCTATTCGCCGGTCCTCAAAGGTTTAACTAATTCAATATTCATTTAATTAGCAAAATATTCTAATTAACTTTCAACGATCCATAGACAGAGTGTGTGATGTAGCAATGTTTACTTCAAATTATATTCTGGTCATGTAGTGAGGATTATAGACAAATCATAGTTATGACGAAATGTCGGTTGTAGGTCTGTGATTATTGAGGAATAGGAAGACTACAATTTCTTCCCTGCAGTGCACGCTTGGTAAGGGCAATATTGCGGTTCGCATTATGAACGTACCTGCTATGCTTCGTGGTTTGTGGAAACTTTGCTTAACAATGTGTGGAGGTTATTACGAAGATTTATTATAACTTTTACAATTTGTCAAAAATCGTTTTTTTTTGAAAAATTGCTGTAACTTGCAAAATACTTCTAATTTTGGAATGGGGACAGGAAATAATTAAACATCAAAATGAGTACAATAATATAAGGTGTATATAAAGTGTAGTACAATGCAATTCATCACTTCTGCCTGACATTGAGGCTTTACTCAGCATAGATATAATGATTTGGTTTAGGTCAAATATGCATACTCTTATGTGATAAAATGTTACGATTTATATTATTTTGCCCCTCTCACAGAAACCCTCGTCTTTATTGGCACACAACTGGATACTAGATTTTTACAGATTTCTCTTGAGACGAAATTTTCACCAGCAAAATCATTCGCCATTCACCGGAATAGGTGGTAATTACTTGAAGCCCAGTGCAGACTATAAGGTGGATGCATAAGAACTTCCCAAATATGCTCCCGGAGTTTTCGGCGAATTCCTATCAATGTTTGTGACCTGGCGTTGTGCTAATGGAAGACAGTTCCTCTCCTATTGACCATATCTGGCCGCTTCAGGGCGTCTAATTCTTCCAAATAGTCATATTTTTGACAGCACAGATACTGTTCAGATCTGCATTAAGAGTGTGTTTTTAGGGGAGTAGCTCATAATAGATGATTCCCTGCCAAACCCATCTAACACGGCAAAACAGTTTTGGCCATCAACGCTGGCCATCGATCACCGTTTGCACCAGTTCAGCTCGATTCGACCACGACCATTTTAAGCGAGCTATTTTTCATCACCAGCCTCTATCGGCTGCAGAAATGGCTCGATTTTGTGAGGATTTACCAGCAATTCGGTCCTTGAGGCTTTTTGCTTCAATACATCAAGCTTCTTTTTGTATCCACCTTCATTCAAGTGCCTTGAAAGAATTTTTTGTATAATGTTTAATCCCTGGACAATTGACAAAGTGCTTAGATGGCCGCCGAACTTGAAAATTCCTATTATTTTGTCGACGTATTCAATAATTGACCTTCCAGAACATGGTGCATCTTTGACATTAAAATCACCGGAACGGAACCGACGGAATCGAAATTGCATCTAATCGGTTGTTACAGTATCAGTACTATAAACACTGTCTTCATTTTCAGTCACCTGACTTGTGTTTTTGCCTTTATCGGACAGAAATTGTAAAATATGGCGCATTTTCTTTTCGCTGGTGTCCATCTTTGGCGCGCGATCAAACAATTCTGAGTCCAGCAATAACAAAACTAAACGGGTGGTTTCTTAAGAATGAAATCGTATCTTTCTAATGCCATTTGGCGTAACCCAGTCGCATTTGTATAATCTATAAGCCATCTATTGGAAAAATAATAAATTTTTCTTCACTATATCTCTTACTTTGTTTTAATTACACTTAGGTCGTTTTTCCATAAAACTGCTTGCTCGTGTGGCGCATTCTCTCTCTATCTCTCTCTCAATTCCATAAAAATGCACTTGCAAATGTTTCTTCTATTAAATTTATTTAATTTTCTTTTAATTTGTTTTTTATACAACTCAGTTGATTTACAAATACCGTAGAAAAGTGCTTAAACATTTACTTTTTTCACTTTTGTTACGAATATATTACGCTTCATTTTGTATTCACTCGTATGATAATTTATTACTATAATGGCTGGGCGATACGTTTTCTCTCTGATCCACTCTCGAGCATTTAACGATGTCCCCTGCCCATCAACTACCGCGGGGAGAGCGGGCGCACGTGTGCGCCTCAATTCCATCTCAAAGTAATGACTCACTTGAGTGCAATTTATGAACCAAAGCGGAGGGTAAATCGTATACTCAGTCATGGATGGTACCTCATAAACAACCCCTCTACCGTCACTCCCTCTTTCGGCCGCAATATGACTATATTAGTAATTGATTTGTGATTTTGTTAGTCTATGGACGAGCGAATACTCAATCGTATTTGCTATATTGAAATTGGCTAGAGATTGAATCGCATAAGATTTGTGTTCGATGTGAAATGACACGGCTATTGTAACCAATTTTCGTTGCGATGCGAATGTGAACGTGAATTGTTTATCAATCAAATGGATATTATGGTATTATCCAAAACATTTGATGAATATTTAATGTAATTGTCAGTATTAATTACAATGAATTGACTTTCTTGGTTTGCATGAATTGCATTAAATACATTCGTTCATACTTCATACAGTTTCTTTTGAATCTGTTGCGGTTTTAAGGTGTTTCCCGCCATTGGAGCTGTGGTCTCCGTTTCCATGCTGTGGGTTAAATGGAATTCTATGATGACCTTAAGTTATGCATGCATGACGTGAGTGTGCACTCTTTTAATTTTTGCTGTTTGCCCATATCTGTATGTCTAGTAGTTAACTACAATGCAGTACTATATGCATTACATAATTTGATCTCAATTGTAAACAATTTTTTATTAACTGAAAATACATGTACATGGAGAGAAATAAATTTATGTTTACATAGAAATTAACGAAATGTCGTCCTACTTTTGTCGAAAGATTGAACTAGATAGAATATTTGCAAGGAATACTTTCTCTGGAATATTTAACTTTGTCCACATTAAGTGGGCTTCGGAGTCAAAGTTCCAAATCACTAGCTGGCACTATGCTGACTTCACGGTGAAACTCCAAATAAAACTAGTACAGAAATTTCAATCAGGTGAGCTAACTGATATATGCCTTCACTCCACGTGTCTTTTCGTTGGCACAAAAGTATGACGATTGATCGAACCATCCAGTAGCTGGTTTCTTCCAAAGTTTCCCTCAGGATAGGATTTAAAAGTAATGTAAAATAATCTTATCTGGTAAAGCGAATGATTAGAGGCCTTAGGGTCAAAACGACTTAACCTATTGTGATTGTAATATAGTGCCCAGTGGACCACTTTTGGCAAGCAGAACTGACGATGTAGGATGCACCAAACGTGTTTTTACAATATGAAGCAGCTTTTACACTAGTAAATAAATATTTAATTTTTACAATTTATGTCAAATATTTACAAATTGTTTGATACAGCGATACAGTAATTTAACGTAATTCAATATAACTCGATGTAATTCTATTAGATTCAGTGCAATTTAATGTAACTCAGTTTGATTCAATGCATTCAATATAATTCAATTTGATTCAATGTAATTCAATATAATTCCTAGAAAATTCATTTTAATTCACCTAATTCACGAAGGGGATTAGCTGCGTTCAACACTTAGGGTATCTGTAATCAGATTTCCATTGCTGGTATGGAAAGATATAGGGTGATTTTTTAAGATTTAAGTTTTTCAGGTTGGCAGCACTGATTGTTAATGGCGTCTACACGCATCTGTCAAAGTGAAAAGTGTACAGTATACTCTGCCATTTCATCATGGAAAGATTAGCAAACGAGCAACGATTGCAAGTCGTTGAAATATATTATCAAAATTGGTGCTCTGTGGCAAATGTGCATCATTTGATACGACCATGTTAAGGTCGTCATAATCGACCTGTTGAATCAACAATTCGTGCTGTTATCTCCAAATTTCGCGCCAAATTTACTTTGGAGGGTTTGAAAGCCTATAAAGTTCAACTCACGCAAGAATTGAAGCCGAATGACCTACCACAACGTCTTTTTTTGTAAATGGGTCTTACAAAAACTCAATAAAAATCCGCCGTTTTATCGAAAAATTGTGTTCAGCGATGAGGCTCATTTCTTGCTGAACGGATATGTAAACAAGCAAAACTGTCGCATCTGGAGTGATGAACAGTCACATGCCATACATGAATTACCGATGCTTCCCAAAAAAACGACAGTCTGGTGTGGTTCATAAGCTGGCGGCATCATCGGTCCATTTTTCTTCAAAGACGACCGTGGAAGAAACGTTACCGTCAACGGCGAACGATATCGAGACATGATATGCGATTTTTTTTTGCCCCAATTGGCTGAGTTAAACTTGGTTGACATGTGGTTTCATCAGGACGATGCAACATGTCACACTGCTCGTGAAACAAGCAGTGGTGAGCAGCTTATCTCTCGATTTGGCCCCCTAGATGTCGAAGAATGTCTCTTAATTATTTCTTGTGGGGTTATGTCAAGTCGTTGGGCTATGTGGGCAAGCCGAACACTATTGAAGTCTTTCAGGATATACAGGCCGAAATGCTCGAAAAAGTGACGAAAAATTTGACCTTCCGAATGGACATTTTGAGACGGAGCCGCGGATAACATTTAAAATTTAAAATTAAATGGCAAAGACCAATTTATCGATGCCAATAAAAAGTTTTAATATATGATGCAAAATTTGAGTGATTTATTCAATTTAAAAAAAAAATACGATTAAAAAATCACCCTTTATTTGTAGAATATATTCTTTAGATTGTGATTCCACGTTTAGTTATAGGTCTGAACCGAGAGACAAGTGGTCTAAGTCTTTAGCCCACTGCAACTTCACATCCATATTCAAACTTTTCTGCAGTTGTAAATGTCACAGTTTTTGGGTCGAGTGCATCCTTGTCGGAAAGCAGCATCCCCTCTGTAAACAGTCCGGATATTCCTGGTGCACATCCTTAAATATTGGGTCTTGTATATCGCTTGTTGGGGTCGTCAATATTTGAGAAGGTTGTATTTTTTTTCTTTCCTTTTGTATTTTCATAATACTTTTTATTTAAAACAAGAGACTTCTTAGGCCACGCTCTTTTAACCCGATGATTGCCCAAATCAAATTCAAATTTCAATGCATCTCATGAATCAGACATGGGAGAGCTTCTCACACTAACGGAGAGCTTACACGAATATCACACTTTGAGAAGTATTTAGAAGACTTGTCGATTAGTCGACTACTCGAAGTGTTTCTCAAAGGTTCCTTGAGATGACCGCTGCTCAAATAATAATAGGTGGCAGTATGAGGAGTTGAACCTGCGATCATGCGAACGATAGTCGGGTGTACGGCCAATTGCTAGTATAAAAAATTGTGTTTCAGTAATAGATACGTATTACTTACTTGCCAAAAACACATCAGCCATGCCATTTAGGTTACTCAAGGTAGAATCTTCGTCACTTTAGCTGTCCAAGATATCCGATGGCATTATCTTGCCCTGAAAGTCGGAAGTCGTGGCATATTCCGCCAATGTTTTTGGTTAATCCCTAATAAATAACAGTCAAGTAGACAAAATTGAAAGTAAATTATCAGTGTTTTTTTTTGGGGGGGGTTTTCGTGGACAGCAATGCAATTTGAACTTGTCATACAAATTTCTCTCAGTGTTTTTTGGGATATCATTTCAACTGATGTTTAACATACGATAATTTGAATTTCATTCTACTTTATGTGTAAAACTACTCGTATTCGTACTACTGCCACTTATATTTCAAGGTTGATATACTGAATAGAAACCTATTGTCTATATAAGCTCACATATGTAGCCATTGAGAGATCTCTGGGTTCGGTGCGGCATACAGCGAATACCCTCCACAGCACACAGGGGAGGCAACTTAACATAATAAATATTAGCCATGCAACAATGGACAGATATACTCATATACATATGCACATATAAACTTTAGTAGTTGTATGTTTATATCCCGACTTTTGGAACTAACATATTATTAAATACAAATCTAAATGCAGAAAACAATGAAATGCAGCAAATGCTGCTACTGCTGCTGCTGTTGCTGCTTCGGCTGTGTAGAATGTCATCAACCTGTAGTTTTCCACCGTTTAATGACTATTTTTCTGGTGCCGTGGATCTATGGGATGAAAGCAAAAAAAAAAGGAAAAAAGGAAACGAAACTCCCACGCAATTGTTTCCAGCAGCAGTTGGTGGTTGTGGAGGAGGAGACGAAGCTGAAGGGGCCGTTCGTTTCCGAAACCAGGGACATGGGACCTCATTTGTTTGGTTTTAACTGTAGACACAGAAGAAGATGATGATAATGACGATGGTGGCAGTGATGGCTGTGACGACGACGACAATGACTATGACTATGATTTTCACATGTTGGTAGTTGAACTCGATTGCGCCATAAAAGTGTTTAACTATTGGTTTAGCAATATGTGTAGTATGCGCTAAGGAGTGAAGGGTATCTGTGGAAGGGGCCGCTAGATAATTTTAAAGACTTGTTGGATTATGGAGTGAGCGGTGGTCATGCATGGCATCATTCCAGCAACATTCGTTGGTGTTTCGTGTTGTACAATATTTTGAATTTGTTGAACATCAAACAATCACCAGCACCCAGCACCATTAACAGCAGCAACGGATTTTTATTTTTTTGCAACCTAAGATTTGGGTTCTAAAACGGCAAATCTGTCAGGTTTCAGTGGTTGTGTGAGATAAGCGTTATGTGTCGTTCTAATGCAAAGTCATGCAACGACGATGTCGGTGGGGTGTTGCTTAATGCTAGTAACTGGGCTTTAAGCAACACCCCACCGACTTCGTCGTCGAATCGATAACTGTGTGTCGTGCGAGAAACACTGGGGGAAGTTTTGCTAAGTTTTTGTTTAATAATGTTTTTTTTTTTTTCGAAGAATGGTGGAAGTTATACCGTGTCAAGTTCTGAAATTGTTTTTTTTTATAACGAATTTTAATAGTTCAATTGCTAGCCAATGCTTTGCTGCCCGGAGTTGATTATGACAACTTACACATATCAAGGGCACACATGGGATTTCTAACTGTAATCATGTTTTCGTCACCTGGCATTACATAATTTCTTGCACAAAAATATCGAGAATAGATCATTCAAAAATCCCACATAAAGGAATTGTCAAAAACTTTTCTATTGCTGATTTGAAATTGAATTTTTGAATGCATTTTAAACTTTTTCAAAATATTATCGTTATGTTATCAACACCAAAAATCTATTTATAAGTAGTGTAGGGTTATTCATTTTTCGTTTTCAAGTGACATTAAATAAAACACACATAAAGCTATGATTCCGACGAAACTTTTGTTTCATTATAACGCTTGGACCTTGTCATTATGTACGAAATACAATGTCATTTAAATGACCGCCCCTGGATTGGTTGCAGCAGTGGTACCTTTTGAGGTAGTTTTCGAAAAAATACGGTCTAATGACACCTCCAGACTACCAGGCACACCAAACAGTCACTTCTTCCGGATGCAATGGCTTTTCCACTACCACTTCCAGGTTCTGCCAACTCCATATGCGAAAATTTTGCTTGTTGACATAACCATCGAGTGAAAAATGAGCTTAATCGCTGAAGAAATTTTTATTCTATTGAAAGCCCACATTCGAATCATCACTTCTGTAGTAAGTTTTAACTATTTGTACGCATTCTTCGGTTGTTAAATGATTCATATACGTAAATGGCAAATCTTTTGCTAAATGAACAACACTTCAGATGACAGTTATTTTACAGCTGACAGCCTTGCCAGACCGGCGGTTTTCAAGGCATTAAATGGATAACCCGTTATAATACTTTCCTATCATCTTTTCAGAGCTTTTATATACCAAAGGAGGCGTTTGGGGCACAGCTTTAAGGCTATCTTCTACAACATATCAGATAACTTTTAGAATGCCCTGTTTACAAATATCATTATTTTCATTTACTAGCGTTTGTTTTCCGCCCATTGTGCATTGTAAGCCATATATGCATAAATATGTGTTTTTATAGTTTAAGCCGGCATTTACTAACTTGTTTCTAAACTATTGTACATATAACTATATCTAACTGTGTCTATTCCAAAGCGACTGGTTTGAAAAGTTGTAGCTGTTAGTTAAGTATTTGGCATGGCTGTTATGCGTTTAATGGATGTACAATCGCTAGTTCCTCTCTCTCTCTCCCTCTCTTCTTGTGTAA
The DNA here is from genome assembly GCA_019455685.1 of Philornis downsi. Lineage (NCBI taxonomy): Eukaryota > Metazoa > Arthropoda > Insecta > Diptera > Muscidae > Philornis > Philornis downsi. Next base: position 724,907 of record JAHXMU010000534.1, read on the forward strand.
GATGTAAACACGCATTAGATTCCAAGTACGTGTCATAAAAATTAGTTTTGAATTAACTATAATATAAATAAGATAATCGCTTGAAGTTATTGAAGTATTTTTAAATATGTGCCAATGTTGTTTGTTCGAATTTGCTGGCTAGGAATCAAACCTGTGACCTACTCTAATACTTAGAGAGAATAGTGTGGGTGGTTATTAGTGTTGCCAAAACTTGATATCGAAAGAAGCCAAAACTTTAGCGAAAGAAACTAAAACAAGTAAGAAAAAAATAAATAAAATGTAGAGGAAAAGCTAATTTTTTTTGTAAAGAAAATTCACGTAATTTGAACATAGATATAGCATTTATTATTGAGTTTTATAAGTCGAAACTTAGCACATAAAATCTTTGCTCATATTGGAAGTTCTTGCGTATATAATTAAAATTCAATTCATTTCAAATATTCATAATTCACACAAAAGTGTAGTTTTCATCCGGTCAATGTCATTTCCTTTCTTTTTTGCCATTAGATCCAATTAGTTTAGGATAAATTTATAAACATTATTATTTATTGTTAGAGCGTCCAAACTGATAAAAACAATTTACAATGACCAACGCCGTATGGTCCTGTCAATTTTTATCTAATGGGCGGACGGACGGCTTTATTAAACTCATCCTTCATCTGGTGTTAGTTCTTCTGCATATGCATGGCAAATCACATTAAGATGCTAATGACGTTTTTATGCACCCTATATTAGATACATTTCGACACGAAAAAGTATTGCAATGCGGCATTTCTGAACATTTCACAAGCCTTTGATAGGGTATAGCACGAAGGTGTATTATTCAAATTGAGGAAAATGTTATCCACGAATTTCTTCATTTTTCTGAAATCTTATCTATCTGAACGAAACTTTTTTGTTAAACACGGCGAAGACATGTCGAACATGCTTAAATCGCATGCGGGAGTACCTCAGGGCAGCATTATTGGTCCTACCTTATATCTGATTTTCATTCGGATCTACCCACAGAAGAAGGGACTCTTATCGGAACGTTTGCAGACGATACAGCTGTTCTTGCCACTGACGTCAACCCGGATCAAGCATCTAGAAAATTGCAAAATCATCTCGATACCATAACAAAAGGGCTGCAGAAATGGAGAATAAAGGCAAACGAAACGAAATCGGTTCCGGTAACGTTTACACTTCGGAGAGGATGTTGCCCTCCCGTGTCTATTAATAGTGTTGAAATACTTCAAGCAAATGATGCAAAGTATCTAGGCATTTATTTGGACAGAACACTGACTTGGAGAATGCATATATTTACAAAAAGACTGGCCTTGGGGCTCAAACTAAGACCCTTAAATTGGGTTTTGAATGGCAAATCCAAATTATCCTTAGATAACAAATTAAAAATCTATAAATGCGTCTTAAAGCCCGTATGGACATATGGAATCCAGTTATGGGGGACTGCAGCAAACTCCAACCTTGAGATATTGCAACGCTTTCAATCCAAAGTACTGCGAACCATTACCGGTGCACCCAGATACTTCTCGAACCAAAAGTTGTATAGAGAATTGAAAACACCCTTCATTAAGGAAGAAGTTCAAAAATACTCCGCTAGATACATGAATCGTATTCAACAACATCCGAATCAGCTGACGTCCAATCTGATGAACGAAACACCATTATTTACCAGACTAAGGAGGAGAACCACACAGGACCTGGCTACTCAGGACGAATATAGCAGTAGGGACACACAAGGAAGTGTTCCCGAATAAAACTAAAATTTTAGAATATAAGTAGTATGTAGGCCAATGTAAATAATAATGAATGTCCAAGGACAGATTGTAATAAATCCAGAACTCAATTCAAAAAAAAAAAAAAAAAAAAAATGAAAAAAGTCGTAAAAATTTGATACATGATGACGAAAAGTTTGGTTTGGTTGGTTGCTTAATTGAAGCGGCGGTAACAGGCGTTATTCGTAACAGCTTGCTTACGTTATGTTAAATGTCAACATTCGTCAGTGAGGTTGGAGAAAATCTTATATTTTTATGTGCAAGTTACAAAGAAACATTTGTTTTTAAGAGTTTTTATTTTCTATAATTTCCTACAGATTTACTGAAAAGCCCGAAGAACCGGAAATAAGAGTTTTTGAGTAGATAATAGTTAATAGATAATAGTTAGATAATACAATGGTAACAATCATTATATACTCTATCAGTTAATAAAATAAAGTTTATAGGCCTCTTTATAATAAAGAAAGTTTAAAAAAAAGCAAATTGCCTTAACCTTCAAGGACCACGATTAAGGTAGGCTGAAAAAGGGTGAGTAAACGCTATTAGTCCAAGGATTAACAGGTTATTTACCTATACTTTGATTAATATTTTTAAAGATCCGAATAATACTTTAATATTTATGCAATAATTGCCTTTAAGTCATAAAAATAACAAGAATCATATTTTGATTAATTGCAAATAGTGAAATGTCTACTTATATCGCATATTTTCGAACTATCAGAACGAATAGTAATATTGCGTTCCATGGAAAGTGCGTTATTAATTTTAATATTCTGAATCAAACCGTATTTATCCAAATTGGTACGAAAAACCTGTAGCAAATATGATTTAACAGCTTTATACAACAGGCCAGTCCACGAATTGTTATGTTTTTCAACAGATCAGTATGAATTTCAAGTGATTTTACTCACGGGAATAAAGCTAACGTTAACATCTGTTAAACACTGTTGGTCTTTTTTACGATTCTATCATCAACTTTAACTCTGGATGCATTCTCTTCCTTCCATTTGCATCCACAACATCAAGCAGTGAAAAGGCATGTACAGGATTTGCTATCTCTGGCAGATGTAAACTCTCAAAATGGGGAAACATTTTTTTTTTTATGAAATTTCCGACTTGTGGGTATTAGAGCCAATGTAAAGGTTGCCATAAATTGATTACAAATAATTTTTGTTGGCAAAGAGAAGCGTGTTCAATTTTAAAAACGCTCTGTGTGTTGCATGGAACGGGTATATGTATGGGCTGCAGTTCGTTTATCGTTGATATAGTTATATGCCCTTGATTGTCGTAAAGATCTACATAAATTTGAGTATGTCGGTCCCTCTGCGTGGTTAAACAATTCAAGTTTGGAAGGTAAAATTTTGTCCGAAAATGTCTCAGTCACGGGCATGTTAGATTAGAAACTGGTTTTGTTAGGAAAGACTTGCTTATATGAAGTTTGGAAATCAGCCTACCAATTTTGATATCTAAATTTAGACGTTTAGTCTGGTCGGTGGTACCATTTTAATCCCTTTTTATGCCTAAAAGCACAAATTTTTAAAAATGTGGTGCTTATTCTTTAAGGGGAATATGGATGCCAATTTTTGATGGTGATGGGTGATTTTTTAAGATTTAAGTTTTTTTGGTTGGCAGCACTGGTTGGTAATTGTGTCCACAAGTCATCTGTCAAAGTGAAAAGTGTACAGTATACTCTGCCATTTCATCATGGAAAGATTAACAAACGAGCAACGATTGCAAATCGTTAAAATTTATTATTAAAATTCGTGCTCTGTGACAAATTTGCATCGTTTGATACGACCATTTTATGGTCGTCATAATCGACCTGCTGAATCAACAATTCGTGCTGTTATCTCCAAATTTCGCACCAAATTTACTTTGTTGGACATAAAACCATCGACTCATGCGTAGAGTGCGTACCGCAGAAAATATTGCAGCCGTGGCGACCAGTGTTAATGACGGTAGTGAAATGTCAATTCAACGCTGTTCTCAGCGATTGGGCAAGGAAAATTTTACACGTCGATTTGGGTTTGAAAGTCTATAAAATTCAACTCACCCAACAATTGAAGCTGAATGACCTACCACAACGTCTAATTTTTAGTGAATGGGCCTTATAAAAGCTTAATGAAAATCCGCTGTTTTTGGTGAGCTGCTTATCTCTCGATATGGCCCTGTGAGTTGGCCTCCAAGATCTTGCGATGAAACGCCTCTTGATTATTTCTTATGAGGTTATGTCAAGTCGTTAGTCTATGTGGACAATCCGAACACTTTTGAAGCCATAAAGGATAACATAACACGCGTTATTCGTGGAATAGAGGCCGAAATGCTCGAAAAAGTGACGAAAAATTATACCTTCCGAATGGACATTTTGAGACGGAGCTGCGGACAACGTTTACATGAAATTATCTTTAAAAATTAAATGTCAAAGACCAATTTATCGATTTCAATAAACAATTTTAATATATGATGCAAATTTGAGTGTTTTATTCGATTTTGAAAAAAACTACGATTAAGAAATCATCCTATAGCTCTAGCTTTTTGAGCATACTGTATTTGACCTCTTTTTGCGCTATATAATATGCACCTCTAAAAGGAGTTCATCAGGGTTTTACACGAATCTCGCCGTGAAGGCCTTACCCACGATGTGCGACACACTGGACATATTACAATGCGATTGCCAACGTGCCCTGGGATAGTCAAGTAAAACTAGGACTATTTAGGAAAAGAGGCTGACAATTTTAGTACTACCGCAATTGTCAACCCTTTCTTCGCAACCAGGAGTTACCAAATTGATTATGCTAGTATGGAACATAATCCCCATTGACGGAGGTGAGGCCTATCTCTGCTACTCTATGGGTCTGTAGCATCCGGTTGCAATGCAACTCCATATTCGAGCACAAAGTCTCTACCAGCGATTTTGGTTTCAACCACAACCCACGTTATGTTCCTACTAGGAAATTTCGAAAAATGCCTTAATATCGCTTGCCCAGTCTGGAATGAAAATGTGGACATCAATTTTGATGAACCCAGTTTTAGCCATATCAACTAAACGGTGGTGCTAGATTTGTTCCTTTTTGATTCGCTGTTATCTCTAAAAGTACGAATTTTGAAAAATACTTTCTTATCTGGCGTCTACTCTGTAAGAGGCGGGTATATCCAATATTATTCAAGCTTTAGTAGTTTGGTCTGGACGATAATCAGTCCGTTAGTCAGTCAGTCTGTAAAACAACAATTTTATATATCTGTATAGACATAAATATGAAAACACAGTTAACTAATTGACGATTTTTTATTTCTCTTTCTAGGTAAGAAATATGTGCTTTTATGGGGGGAAAAAAGTGGAGACGGATTTAAGCACTTTAATTCAGGTAAAATTTAAGCCAAAGTTTCTTTTAAAGACTCTATGGCTTTCTTAGGTCATTTAAATTAATTCGTTTAAAAGTTTAAGACAAGGAGTTACTCTTCCAAGAACTGTGCTTACCAATATTCGAGCAGTTCGCAAGTTATATTTTATACAGGGTGGCGCACCAATTGCAATACAATAAGAAATTCAAATAACTTTTTTTTTTAACAATGTATTTCATTTATATTTTCTTTATTGTATAGACAATTTAAATCTCTTTTATATAAATAATTGGTTTTGAAGATGATAGACTATAACTGACTCCAGTTCTCATTCACGCATATGCAACACCTGACCAGAAAATTATTCATTCATTTTCATTTTAATGATTTTTTAGGGATTACTTGATATTATTTTTTCGTAAAAGGGTATTTGGTGATTTGATGCTTCATATACAGGGTGGCACATCAATTGCACTACAAAAAGAAATTCAAATAACCTTTTTGTTAACCATTTATTTATTTATTTTTTGTATTGTAAAGAAAATGTAATTTTATTTGATATAATTAATTGATTTTTAAGATGATAGACTGACTCCTTGCGACCTCTTTGCTTATTCACGCATGTGCGACACCTGATCGGTCTGAGGGGCTAAAGTCGGTATCGTCTCAATTATTGTTTTAATCGACTGCTTCAATTCAGTCAAATTCCTTGGTTTCGTTTTGATCACTTCTTGCTTGACATAACAGCATAAAAAAAAGTCCAGTGCAGTCATGTCAGGTGACCTTTGGGGCCAGCGGAAAGTGGAGTTTCTTCTGGATATTAATTTGTTTGGGAACTTTCGGTGGAGCTCCGCCGTAACCGGTCTGGCTATGTGTGCAGTTACTTCATCTTGCTGGAAACAAATGCTATTGAAACAGCTACGTGTTCGGCGTTTTTTTTTTTTTTTGGTAAAAACTCCTTCAACATCTTTAACTAACTGGCCCCATTGACAGTGCAATTGCACGATTCGTGTGTAGGATTCGATTATGTATGGATTAAATTTGTTTACAGGGGTGGAATCTATTAAAATGCTAACCTAACCTAAATTCAAAATTGCAGTTTGCTTCAAAATATCGATCTACAAGGCCAAAATATAGTGTGAAGTTGATTTTCTTATTAATGCAAATATTCCATTACTGAATATATCAAATTTTTATGCATTTTTACTCAATAGGCAAAAGTCAAAAGTATAATAGGTTTAAACAAAACCCGATTATTTATTTAGATTTTCTTTACCAATTCGTTATCAATACTACTTTTAAGGTACTAAAGTCAGTCTTTTGACATTTTGTATAATAAAATATATATTTCTTTGTTCAATATCTAAATTCGATTGTAGTTTGTATTGAGACTTTGAAATATTCGTTTTACTATACAAAAATTTTAATATTTCAAGTTTCTATTTGAATAACTTATACTTTTTTACATCGTAAAGATATCTCCTATCTATTTCACAGCAAAATAAAAATAGTTCCTTTTACCTATCTCCGAGCACAGTAGCTCGAAAATTACGATTCTGAATTAGAGATTCTTTAATTCCTTCACAAAGCCATTTTTCAACACCTCAAGATAGGGTGTCATTCGGTTCACAACAATTAACTTGTATAGAAATTTCAGTCAGATGAACTGACTTTCATATACCTTCATCCAAAGTCCTTTTGCATTGCTATAAAAGTGTGAATGGTGCCAGAAAGGGCTTGGTTAATTTATTGGTTCCTATGACAAAAAAACCCTCTGAATTAAAAGCTCGATAAGAGAGCGAAATAGTAACTTCTAGAAGTCCTCCGTTTGGAAAAAGTAGATGGATCATTGTAAGTGTGGTACCCTAAGTACTAAGCACTAGTACATACTAAATACCTGTACTAAATGTTGAATATAATGCAATTGAGCGTATAGAGCGTAGTTATTTTCCCACGATTTTCCCATATTTCATCCAGCAGTATAACGCAATATAAATAACAAGAAAATAACGATAAATTCCGATAAACGTGAAAATGTCATCAATTTTCATTCTTCGAACTCAGTTTGTCAGACGTATGATAGGTGCCAAATTTGTCAGATTTTGGTACAACTTATTGAATGTCATACAGGTCTCAGAAAGGGCGTGGTTACTTCATTGATTTATTTTCACAGTTTTATAGAGGATAACAAAACGATCTAATGGGCAAAAAACAAGATTATTGCATTTCACTGTGTATAAACATGATGCTTATACTTACCCTTTTTTTCCAAAACTTGTTAAAAGTGAATTAAAGATGAATTTAAAATGAATTTGCAAACGTTCCATGAATTTACTTAATGTAACATTAAATAAAATTGTACTTTATGTTACTTTTCTTGCCCACATTTGGGCTAAACATATTGTGAATTGTTAAGAAAAATTCAAAAAATGTCAGATAATATTTAACAAAAGCTAGAAATTACACTTGTAACTACCATAAATCGCAAAAGTAGTTTGTTTGCACAGCTTACAAGCGGTAAACATCGCAGCTTCCCAAATATGCTTACATTGAATTGAAATTAATTTCTTAATGTCTTTTATTTCACAACCTACAAACAAATACTTTCTGAAATCTCTTGAGAGATTATCTGGTTACAGGCACCATAACATTCATCAGCAGGTCGACTTGTCTTCACAGCGGTACAGAAGATTATCTCAATCCCAAAAATACAGTCCACAATCTACTCTAGAAATTTCCAACCAGGTTCAGTGTCGATCATCACTTCAAATTGATTGCAGCAATAACAACAACAATCCATTAGTCCAAGCTGCATTTAATCAGCTTCTACTTCTTCATCCACGTTTATTCACACTGATTAGAAAGTACAGGGAAATGACTAAATTTCGGAAAATCGGACAATTTGTATGGGAGGTATCAGAAGAGGTGTGACAATGCTGTCCAGTTTTGTTGTAAGATCTTATTTTGACAAACGCTGAGTGTGATCCGAGTTAGAGCGCAACAGGTGTCTTATGGGCATTATCAATAATAAGAAGAAACAAATTGTTACTTATATCAATATTTAGAGTTTAAAATTTAATTAGAAAAGAAATAGTTGTTTTGAATAACAAAATATAACTTGTGAACCGCATTGATATTTCGGATGGAAAAGTAGACGTAGATTTGTTTCAAAATCAAAACAATGATAATACAGAATGAACTCGATTTTATCCTAACTCTACTTATGAGGGCGGCCCTAAAACTAATCGACCTAGCCGAAGAAGACACAAAAAAGTTGGGAAAATTTTTCTTTATTTTTCAATGTAATCTCCTTTTAGTTCGATACACTTTTTCCAGCGATACTCAATTTTAATTCATTAACTTTGGCCATTGCAATAGTGAATGATTTTTTTTCTTTTTTGAAGAAACAACACTTATTTCGCCAAATGCGGCCTTTTTCCATAATTTCATTAACTAAACGCTGCAATAAATTAGCACAATATTCGGCGCTGATAATTTTTCCTTTTTGAAGATAACATAAAAAAATCGCAAAAAACAGAGCCCATAACCTTGCCTGCAGGTTGAATCGTTTTCGTCTTCTTTGGACACGATCTGTCCTTTGTCAATATTGTGGCCAAACGTAACAAACACTCTACAGAAACATTTTCACGGCGCTGTTTTTGCTCTATTGAAAGTCACCGCGGCACCCATCTTGCCGCTTTCTCATCTTCAAGTCTTAAATCAATATGCGATGTATAGCACTTTTTCAAATGCCTATCATTTCAGTTAGCTCATGCGCGTTTAGCCGACATCATTTTGTGTCTGGCTTGGACACCTTAATTGGTCGATCACTACGGACTCAGCTCGTACGGTCTCGTTTAAACTCTGCTGTCCAATAGTTTACAGTCGTGAACAAAGGAGTAGACTCTCCCAGAGTAGAATCTAGCTCAGCTTTAATATTGGTTGGACTGAGAGCATTCAAATTGAAATATTGAATTACCTATACATAACTGTGACCAATTTTTTACATGTTTACTAACTCACTTACATTGTTTACTTTTGTTGGCTCTAATAAAAATACTAAACAATGTGGGGCCGTGAAATTTAAATCACATGTTTTATAAGGTTGTCACTTTTCACCAAAATATTTTTCAAACTACTAGAACGATCTAAACGTTAGGTCGGCTAGTTTTGGGACCGACCTCTTATTAGCAATGTCTTTCTTAGCAATTTTCTTAACATTTATTCTCCCCTCATGCACATACGAGTAATTTTAACAATTTTCTTCAATTAGTAACAACACGTTGCACAATGTTTGCACACACACGCTCGCTTCTCAGTTATCACCGGAGAATTTCACAAAAATTAATTTACAAATTTCATTAGTAAATGCAATTTATTTTAAACAAACTACAGCAATTGCAACTTACTTGGAAATAGATAACAACGAATGCAATTTAAATTTTCTATAGTTTGAGGTGGAGGCAAAAAAGAAATCATCGCCCTAACCTGGCAGAGAACCTGAGCCGTTGCGATAGTTCCCATACAATAGCAATTAAATGCAATTTTGCTTCAACTTTTTCTAGTTTTCATAAGAAAAAATTATATATATAATAGTTGAAAAAAAAAAAATAAAACTGATATAAACTATGAACTATACATATTATAATGTAGGTAAAAGTTAAATAAACATTACTGAAGGAAAACCTTCTGCTTTAACACCCTCCTATAAATTTTGGCGACTAAACGGTTGGTGGCTGCGACAGGTAAACAACCAAACGATAAGGATTGTCGGTCGGTGGGCTCAGTACGGGAGTATACAAAGTTATAGACTGTGTCGGCGGTTGTAACAGTTACAATTGTCTTAACCATGGTAACAAGTGCATTTACCAACACCACTATTAAATAAACACAAACATACACACAAAGACGTGGCATGGATTTGGCCATGATGTACACGAGGCCAATAAACAAAGTTGGTTTTGTGGCATAGTGGAGGAAATGTGAAATAGTATTTTAATGTGCAAATGAATTAAAGCGTTTTAATTAATGAAATTAGATTAGTACGATAATACTGTCGGCCCTGACCGATCATTACTCACCAAAAAAAAGTCGAAGCCATTCAGAACTAATCACATTTTCATCCAGGCATATTTACTGTTTCAAACGAAGAACTTTTAAACTACTTCCAAAACTACAGTGATGAAGTACTTCAAAATATTGGTTCGATTCCCATCTATCGTATATAATTCCTAACAATTTAAATAAAACATCTTAATATGAAATACTCCAAAATCTATTTGTTAGAGGCCACAATAAGTTCCATTTGAAGTTTTTGGAAAAACAATTGTTTATCCTTTCTTATGCCGGATTATCCATTTTTCGGTTTCAGAAGTATAGTTCAGTAAAACACACATAAAGCTATGATTTCAATAAATCAATTTCTTAGAGAACACAATAAGTTCCATTTTAAATTTTTGAAAAAACATTTGTTTATCCTCCCTTGTGCCGAATTATCCATTTTTCGGTTTCAAAAGTAAAGTTCAATAAAACACACATAAAGCTATGATTTCAATGAATCTTTTTTTTTTCATTTTAATGCTCAGATCTTGCCATTATGTACGAAATATAATGTAATTTAAATAACCGTTTCTGCATCGGTTGCAGCAGTGGATCCTTTTTAGGTAGTTTTCGACCACTTTTTCGCACATTTCGGGCGGTATCTCGGCGATAACTGAACGGATGTTGGTTTTCAAATGCTCCAATGTTTGGAAGTCAACCGCGTAAACACAGTCTTTGATGTAGAAATACAAAAAAAAACCCATGATCTTGGTACCCGATTGACGATGCCAAAATGTGAAATTACGCTCTTTGGAAACTTCTCATGCAATAAAGCCAAAATCGGTCGTGTTGTGTGGTTCGTGACACCATCTTGTTGAAACCACACCTCGTCCAGTTCATAATCTTCAATTGCAGGGCCAAAAAGTCAATCATCGCTCTGAATTGAAATTCGGATTATCAGCCACACTTTCACTAGCAAAAGCGATATCTTCGGCAGTGCGTACATTGCAAAGATGGACAGACCTGCCCATATATGTAACGCTTTCAGTCTCTTCAAATTTCTTTATAAACTTGCCAATTCCTTGCACAGTAGGTCGAGTATTACGACCATAATCACTTCGTAATGCACGAAAAGTGCCTTCGTTTGAATCACCACATTTGTAGTAAGTTTTAACTGTTTTTACACGTTCTTCGGTTATAAAACGATTCATATTCGTAAATAGCAAACCTTTTGCTAAGTACATAACACTTCAGATGACAGATATTTAACAGCTGACCGGCTGTTTTGAAACTACTAAACTCTGTGTATGATAAATAAAATATTAAAATACAAATGCGATATCTCAAAAACGGATATGGTGGAACAATCTAATATTTCTCCATAATAGTAGCTTTCATTAATTACCTTCAATTTTTTTAAACCGTTAAAATGGAAAAGTCACAAGAATGCATATCTTGCAAACTGAGCATCTAACAGCGATAATAATCAACTTTTCGATATTCTGAGAGGTAGTACTAAACATAATGTATCAAAAAAAAAAAAACAATGATTTAAGTTCATTTAGTTTAATTTTGCTTAAAAATTTGGCATTTTCCCCCACTGTACTTTATAGAATCAAAGACCTATGCAGGGTTTTCATTTTTTGGGCAACACACTATTCGTGCAATTGCTATCACCACCAAACACAATACATTTCCCTGGAACTATCTGAACCGACATTTGTTTATATCCAACCAAAAAAAGAAGAAGCAACAACAGCAACAACAACAGCCATGCAACAACTTGTTCTCTATGACTAACAATATAATGGCGACAATAATACGAGTAAAAATCGATACAGCACAATTTTGATAGGATCACCCTCATCTCCCTCCATATACGAGTATGTGTGATGAGTACGATGCAATGCGAATACTTTACGTAGTACTCACATTAGTACAGGAATCGATATGAAAAGTGAGTTTTATATTTGTGAATGAAATGTCAATTGAATTGTGGAATTGTGAAAGGAACCAGGTTACTCCACTCTGATTCGTGACACACGTGCTTGATTGGGTTAAGAGGGTCGACCACAAGACCTGAAAGTGAGATTCGAAGCGTTCGAAGAGACAGTAGAAGATATACATAGCTGCTGCTGATGAGGAGCAAAAACACTCGAGATAAAAGGAGAGACTTCTAAAACAATGTGGACTTTCTTGGAAAGAAGTTATTTCGTTTGAATACCTTCTCCAGAGTTGATAAAGTAAGATATCATTTATTAACATTAATTGTTATCTTAATTAGAAAGGATTATAAAGAGTTCAAAGTACCTTTCGATTGAATGTATTCCATGCCTTTTTAAGTCTTTTGTTAAATATTTATCAAGCTTTTCACATTTTGTCAACAAATTCCTTCACATCAAACGAATTTTATATTTAAACTCATTCAACGGGACGTACAGTTTAACTATGATTTCGAACATCAGTTTGGGAAACTTTTACTAGACCTTTTGATTACTCGACAACTCGAAGCATTCGTCAGACACATTGAACTGATCATCGCTGACATATTGATAGATGGTTGTATCTGAGTTCAAACTCACGATCGTAGGTCGTAGACGTGGTATGAAATTGGGCTTTGTTCACAAGCTCCTTCTGTCACCTCCGACATTAGTTGAGCAATTTACTGAAATTCGGTCTTTTTTCCGTAATTTCTAATTACTAGACTGTATTAACATGATTTATGTGGCTTAAACGATTTACTGAAATGCAATTTTTCCCTGTAATTTCCAATTACTACACTATAATAACATGATTTCTATGCCCTTTTTCTACTACTACTACTACTACTACTACTACTAATATCAATGATTAATGTAAACTTTATACAGGGTGCCCGTCGGGAAGGTATACTACTTTGTTTGTTTATATTTTTTGATTAAATGAAAGAGAATGGATCTTATATTGATAAATGTTTTATTTAATGTCGGCAATTATGTATGGAATACAATATCAGATAAATGCCCGCCTCTGTTAGCCTCATACACACATCGGCCATGCATTAGAACTAAACTAAAACAAATTTGGCACGCATTAAGTCTGGGAATAGGAATAAACTATATTAAAACAAAACAAAACATTTGATTAACCAAAATTCAATCTTTCCTCTACTAGTCTACTGGCACATCTCCCACATATTTGCCGCTTTAACAAAATTTAATCTTTCCTCTCTCATTTGCAACTGGTAGGCTATAAATTGACCCATTTTCCGAAATTCAATTTTTTCCTCGTAACTCCCAACCTAAATGTTTGTAAATGTTATCACTTTGCATTTATGATCATGGTTTAAAAAATATTAACCGTTTAGTCACTGGTACCTTAAATACAAATTACCGGTTTAATAGTTATATGGTTATCACATAAAAATCGGTCTAACTGGACCCATGTTATCTATTTTATAAACTCAGTTCTGAAAATCGAAGTGCAATACATTGCTATTCGATACCTTCAATATTAATGATCGATTTCACACATTTGTTCATAGATTTATATATTTTATTCCGTTGCAAAAAAAGTGATTCAAATCTCTTCTGATATCTCCAAAATAAAATCAATCTTCCGAAATTTAATATATTCTCTGTAATTTGTAATTAGAAGGCTGCTGTAGCTTAAATTTTTGTACATAGAATTGATTAATAACCCGCTGCTTTAGAAAAATTAACCGATTAACCTTCTGGTAATGCTCATACAAACGACAGGTTTAACCAACATATTCTTAGTTTTTTATTTTTCGAGTCTGCGCCAAATTTGGCGAATATCATACAAATGAAAATGAAAGGGGACGGCGTTACAACACCGCTTCTAGGACCTTCCATTCAAATATGGGCGCTTTATACAAATATAGTCTTCCGTTTAGCCCAATCAAATTTGGCGAATATCATACGATTTCTGAGAGACGAGAATTACTAAGTTCTGAGAACGAAAATGGAGGGCATTGCCATTATCCCTTCTGGGACTTCCAATACAAATTGGTCGCTTTATAGAAATTTATTTTTCCTAATTCATAGGCTGCCTAGGGTACTGCTTTGTAATAAAGTAAAATTTTAAAATATTGACTTGATAACCACGCCTTTTCTGGTATCTTCCATTAAAATTACCTAATTTAATTTATACTGGGTTATCCATTTAGTGATTTTGAAACCGCCGGTCTGGCAAGGCAATCAGCTATTAAATATCTGTTATCTGTCATCATTTAGTAAAATGTTTGCCATTTACGAATATAGATCATTTAGCAACCGAAGAACGCGTAAAAATAGTTAAAACTTACTACAAACGTAGTGATTCAAACGTGGGCACTTTCCGTGCATTACGGAGTGATTATGGTCATCATAATCGAACTACTGTGCAAGGAATCATCCAGATTCCTGGGCATCTTTGCACTGCCGAAAAAGTCGTTTCTGTTAGTGATAGTGTGGCGGATAATCCGAATTTGTCGATTCCACAGTGTTCTCGGGAGCTTGGGCCTACTTGCATTTGTATTTGCACCTCCATCCGTGTGGAGTCCAACTCACGCAACAATTAGAGCCGACTGACCATTCACAACGCCGTAGATATGTTGATGGGGTGTTACAGCAAAAGGCTTTCAATGCTAATTTTTCGACCAAAATTTTCTTTAGCAAAATGGTCGCATACTCGTATGGGTCTCGGAGAAACCGGAAGTGATTGTGGAAAAGACATTGCATCTGAAAAAAAGTGACTTTTTGGTGCGCATAATGGTCTGGAAGTATCATTGGGCCGTATTTTTTCAAAAATGATGCTGGAGGAACTGTTACCGTCAATTCAGAGCACTTTTTTGGCCTGAAATTGAAGATTATGACCTGAACGATACGTGGTTTCAACAAAATGGTGCCACGAGTCACACAACACGAGCGATTTTGGCTTTATTGTATGAGAAGTTTTTAAAAAGCGGAATTTAACGTTTTGGTGACGCCAATTGGCCACCAAGATCGTGCGATTGAACGACTTTAGGTTTTTTTTTTTTTTTTTGAGGCTACGCCAAAGACCGTGTTTACGCGGGTAATCCCCAAATGTTAGAGCATTTGAAAACCAACATTAGTCAAGTTATCGCCATGGTACCACCCTAAATATGCGAAAAAGTGGTTGAAAACTAACTCAAAACGATTCACTACTGCAAACAATCCAGAAGCGGTCATTTAAATTACATTGTATTTCGTACATAATGGCAAGATCCAAGCATTATAATGAAATAAAAGTTTCACCGAAATCATAATTTTATGTGTGTTTTATTTAACTTTATTTCTGAAACCGAAAAAATATATAATCTGGTATATTCCCAGATTCATATCTCTTATTCAAAAGCACTAAATTAAGAATAGTTTAACTTGCAACGAGCCTATGGTATACTTAGTTCTCTAAATGAAAATAGCCGCTCCAGTAAGAGTGCCACACATGCGAATTGGGCAAATTAACTAAAACCAGTGGTGCCTCTACAATTTCTAAGCTGAACACTGACCACAGAAAATTATGATTTTGTCCTTTATATTGTGCATCAAGTAAGAATCTTTTTTGGTAAAAATCTGTGGCACGTCTCTTCTCATATTTGTATACCAAAGCAGAAGGATGTAGGCTGCAAATATATGTATGTAAATCAGATCACCTATCTGAAATTTCTGTATGTTTCTTTTAAAGCTTCTTCACCAGTTCATCGTCTCAAGATTTGATTTGGTCTTTAAATCCTGATCCTTTCAACACTATCATTTTCACCACTGCCCATCGAGTTCTTTGTCGAAAACTTTTCGTACTGGAGAGTTTTCCGGTATACTAAAGCTAAATACATTATATATGTATATATACATTATATATAGGTAGATTATATACATATATTATAGAGTGTTTTCTCCCGAAGATCACCAGAACTTACTACACGACCATGGTAACACCTAAGATTTGGAGTTGTACGACTAGAGCTAGTTCTTGTGGGTAACTGGCCCTTTCTGCAAGTAACGTTTTTCCTCAAAATTTCCAGATTGATGTTATTCATTTTCTTGTAGGCTAAGTTATCCACCGCTAAAGAGTTATAATTATTATTATTCACGCAGCGTCCCACATGATGTGACAAACTTGACGTTATCGTGATGGAAAATCGCGCCCGTGTGATTTATCAATATAGACCGTTTTTCTTTCTGCATTCCATCAAGCTCCATGAATTGTTGACAGTAGACCTCTCGAAGTCACACAAATTGTTGCAATTCAGCCTTTGATAAGGCTTGAATAAATTTTATCATATTTGGTGTGAATGGAAAATTCTGTACAATTTTATATTACTGGCTCCTTTCACTGCACAACACATTACATTTCTTTTTTTTAGCTACATCAGGACACCGGCTCGAAGGACCAACTGTTGAAGCGCGAGAAACAGCTAACACACTTGTTTAATTTAATTTTTCTTCGAGTGTATAGCAACTTATTTGCATAGACGGCATTCTATTACGATTTACAATTTTGGCCTAATTTAGATTCACGTCGTAAAACAAATTCGCAATACCACCAACTTAAGCACGACAGCAATGAGAACGACAACTACAAAAACTGGTCGACAAACTTTGTAACCTTTGTGATTTTGTGCTTTCATAGATTTTCTAAAGAATACTCATTCGAACAAGAATTGCGTGATTTATGGCAACTAAATTGAAGGATAGAAGGCGGCGGCCTTATTGAATATCATTCATAGCATCAAATACAGAGAGAGGGAAAGAGAGGGAAGGCTGGGGATACGAAAAATGTCTACAAGACAAATGGCGCTGCCACAGATAACTAATGAAAATTTCCAACGGTATGAAATCATTAAGGTTTCATATCTTTTTCATGCAATCTGCTTAAGAATGCATCGCTTAAATGTTGGCTACAAAGTGACAAAAAACAAAAATAACAAGAACAACAAACGGTTGATCATGAAACATGATTAAGTTCACTTAGAGTGATTTAAACACTAATGAACATGCAATAAATTGTTTGTAAAGAAGTTATTTGGAGATAGAAATATTGTTCAGAATAAAAACTACTTAGAAGTTTGAAATATAAGAAGAGTTCAACAATTAAAAAAATTTTCATATGCAGGCTGGTTTTATGGAACAAATTTATTGCACAAAGTGTTCTAAATGTTTGTTTTTGTAGACAAAACTCTTTGTTTCTGTAGACAAAAGACTTAATATAAATATGGCTCAAAGTACCGTTAGGCACAGAGGTGGCTACTCGTCGCACAATCATAACTTTTAGTGTGAAAAATTTCTATTAATTTTATCGGAAATTTTTACTGTGAAATTTTTACTAATAATTGTCTTCATTAAGGACTATGTGATGGCATTCAACGACATGATTAATGTCGATCCGTAATGTCCATTACAAGGCCTTCAAAATCATAATTTTTGATGTGAAAAATATACATTTTAATTTTTAATTTTAATTTTCCATATCCGAGGAAATTTGTGAAATTTGTATCGACAGTTGTCCTTATCAAAGTTTGTACCATGACGTCCAATGTCGTCCAATCCAGTTGGAGTTCAAACTGCAATTCCTGCTACGAAAAATTACAAATTTAGGCATGAATATGTACGAGATTTTTGAATATTTAAGATTTTCAACTTCTTAAGTTAGTTTACAAGAATTTTTTCGTTGTCCTCAGCTGGGTGATCGATCAAGATCAAAAATGTCCACTGATTGTGATCCGAAATCATTTTTTTTTTTTGCTTGATAAATCACACATATAAGGATATTTCTTTAAATTTTTTATCACTGACTGTCTTTATGGCGTGCGATTTATTTGAATCGACCAGCAAGCGATTTAATGATAAAGTTCTCTTTCGACAAACAAAACTCCGACTGTACTTGTTTACTAGTCTTACCGCACAGCGCAGAGTTCTGGATTATGCCACAAGCGGAAAGATAAGTGCTGGGAGTCTTCGAGAGAAAAATACTTGGGGAAACTTATACACTCATCATCGTTAACGGAGAGTATCAGCATCGCATCAACAACGAATTGTATGAGCTGTATACTGACATCGATGTGGTCAAGCGCATCAATGTTGCAACAGTTGGGTTACGTTTTTCGAATATATGAAAATTCGAATGTAAGAAAATACATTCTGTCAAGAAAGCATGGAAAGTAGTTAGGTGAAATACACATTTTTCATTTATTTATCAAAGCTTATTTAAGCGCATTCAAAGTATAGTGTTTTTCAATTTCATTCACAGATCTAAGTTTACCTAACGCTTGATGGCAAAAAATGTGCATCTGAGAATATGTGAAGTAAATTAGGTAATTGTATTGGGAGGTACCCGAACAGGTGTAGTAATCGAAATTTCCAAATTTTAGCAAGAATCATTAGCCAATACTGCCACGAATAACACATTACGTTACTCTACGGATTAGCGTCTCTTGGGGGAAAAAACTAATTTTCAACAAATCGGTCTATTTATATGAGAAGCACTAGAAGGGTTGCGCCAATGGTATCCATTTTCGGTTTTAAAGTTGTGTTAATTTTGGCTGTATTGTGTGTAACTGCTTGAAAGATATAAAGTTGAGAATATATATAGATTAAATCGATCATTTGCTCGTATTGAAGATGTTCGATATTTACTATTATTATTAGATATAATATTATATTATTATTATTATATTGTTAGATATTATATATTATTTATTGAGTATTACAAAGTAAGAAATTGTGCGAAAATGCTACGGCTACCGTGTCCAGCTGGTTGGGAGTTACAGGAAAAAATTTAAATTTGAAAATATCAGTCAATTCACATGAGAGGTTCCACAAGGCGTGGAAGAAATAATCTAGAAGATATTTGATACTTATACCAATGTATATTTTGTATTGTATTGAGACCGGCCGCGACTATCGTTCGCATGATCCTGGGTTCAATCCCACACACAGCCACCTATTGTTATTTGAGCGGCGGGCACCCAGATGGTTCTGACGAATAGTTCGAATAGTCGAGTAATCGATAAGCCTAGTAAATTCTTCTTAAACTATAACATTCGGAATCGCCGTTAAACTGTAGGACCCATTGAGTGAGTCTAAAACTAGAATGAGTGTAAGCCCACTCCACTGAGTCTAAGAAACTCCCTCATATCTTATTTGGAAGGTGCAAGGGAATTTGTTTTCATACCATAAGGCATTGGTCCTTGTACAATCTCTGGATATAACCTGGAAAATTATTAGACTGTACTAAATTTTAAAAGGTCTCCTAATAATTTACAACAATTATGACCAGCCAGCAAACCAGGAAGAGGGACATCGCTGAATCGACTTAAAAATTCATGAAACACATTTGGTCAAGTAATACCTGATACTTGAAACGCTTCTTTCTGGGTGGCATCTAATGAGATACCCTATATAATAAGTTGTGTGTGAGGTATTAATGAAAAAGTTTTTCTATTTGGAAGGCTCATGTATGCTATCATGCACGATCTTAGTGGCCAGTCATTAAGGGGAATATAAAGGGTTACCCATTTAGTGGTTTCAAAACCGCCGGTCTGGTAAGGCTGTCGCTGTTAAATACTTATCATTCCCCTTTTTAACAGTCAGAAGCCCAGTCAATGAACAAATGGTGTTGTCTATGATCATTAAGTTCGAGCTCCTGGATCAGTTGGATCTTGTACGGTTGCAGGTCCAACTCCCAATGCAAAATTCGTCAAGTTGAAGTCTGGCAAGGAATCGACAACCTTGGCTTCTCCACCAAACTTTGACGAATAGTGGTTATGTTCTCGATCGATCTGTCAGTCCTTTGATATGCGAGCGTTGACGGATTATTTACCGAATCGCTCGGCTCGGATTCGGCCACCAAACGTTGGAGAGTCAACTTAGAAGAGCCACCGTGTTTGCCGTAAAATGGGCACAATGTGAAACGCTACAGAAACTGGAAACGCTACAGATGTGGTCAGGCCTGTGCAATATCGCCATGTACGCGCTGCCGAAAGAATCGCTTCTGTTAGTGAAAATGTGACGAATTTCAATTCAGAGCGCTATGACCGCTATGTCAACCGACTTTTTTTGGCCTGTAATTGAAGATTATGAGCTGGACGATATGTGGTTTAAACAAGACGATGCCACGAGCCATAATACCGATTCTGGCTACATTGCATGAGAAGTTGCCAGAAAGCGTAATTTCACGTTTTTCCATGTGGCGCTCAATCGTGTAACGTGACATGATTATTTGGCATTAGTGACTGACCGACCGCGGTGCGATGGTTAGTATATGTGACTATCGTTCGCATGATTGCAGGTTCAATCTCGCATACCACCTGCCACCTGTCATTATTCACTTCGATGTGTTTGTCGAATATTTCCAGTAGTCAAATATTCGATAAGTCTTGTGAATGCTTTTCAAACTGTGACATTCGGTGTCGTCCTTAAACTGTAGGTCTCATTGAGTGAGAGTATGTGAGAGGCTCTCCCATCTCTCACTCATGAGATGCAATAGAATTTATTTGACTGAATAATAAACAAACAGATTTGACAAACTCCGCCAAAAAAACATGACCGCCGCAGACTGTCAACAGCGATCCGGATTTGTTTCAGAACACGTTTGCAACACCATGAGAGGATTATTAATTGTGCTATAATTCACTGAGTTATTTCGGTTTTGGAGAAGACGTATCCGTAACTATGAAATTTCGACTTTCAAATTTTGCTTTCACGTTCGTTATGATGACCAGTTATAAGGCGAAATAGCCTTCATAAAAACGTATATATGCACTGTAGTTACGACTGCATGATACTCTAAGTTTTATTTGAAATTTAAACCAAGATTTAAACTGTTTTGTTTCACATTTGTAAAGATTAATGTTGTCATGTTTTTTGCATGGTTGTATTTTGCGAAACCTTTTTATATTTAAATGCTACAAAATCTAGGTCATTTGCCTTCTCTCATATCCAATAATAATAATCTTGCAACTGTATGTCTGTTCCTCGGAATAGTTGAAAAACGAGCTGTTTAAGAACATCTTAAACGGCAGAAATGCTCAGACTTGCCGTTAATAAACTTATATTACCAAAAAAAAAAAAAAAAAAAAATTATAATAATAATAACACAATAATAAACTAACAACAGAACAACAAATAGCCGCTTGCTCAATTGTATTAGTTAGTGCTCGTATTTAATAATCGCATTAAAACGTCGTCTTCATTCACACTCCAACTCCAACCAGAGAAATGAGACGAAACGCTAAACTTATTATGATCACTTGGGCGTAACATGAGCTCTAACCGTTTGCCAGTCTCCCTATCTTTCTGTCCATCTGTTGGCATTAACTATCACTACGACTTTGGTTATGATACGGGAATTGAAGTTTAGTTGTTCTTTGTTAGTGGAGGACCATAGACAGTATCTATGAGATACCAAATTTCATTGTTGCATAAAGATGTTGTGAGCGGCATTCAGCGGATAGATAACTAATAATGATAGAACCCAAAACAAAAAAAAGAAAAGATTTGTAGTAGTTCTTATTACTTGCCGGGCTGTTGTTATTGTGGTTGTTGCTGTTTTTTTTAGAAAGTTTTGAAAACTATCACCATAACCCGTATAACTATGAGGTATTAGTTGTTAACTGTTCCAACTGTTCATGAGAATTGGAAACTGAATAGAACGTCACATCTATCGAAGATAGACGACTTTACCTGGGTGTCATCGAAAGAATTTGATATCGACAAAAAGGGGAACTGGAAATAAAGTTATTATTAGGTCATGATAATTGATTATGAAATTGGATATGGAATTCAGAATGGTGACTATAAGAGAAATTTACAAACTCATAACAATTGCATTAAATTAAGAGATGTTTGAAAAAGCCGCTGATACTCATATAAAAACGTTGTGTTCTAATCATAGAGGGGGAGTAATATAGAGATTCCAACTCATTTACTTCTACTACTCTCTGTAGGTTCGAACAAACTAGGTGTCTCTAATATTTGATGCAACGATTTATATGGGATTATCCATTTAGTGGTTTAAAAACTGCCAGTCTGGCAAGGCTGTCAGCTTTTAAATACCTGTCATCTGAAGTGTTATTTATTTAGTGAAAGGTTAGCCGTTTACAAATATGGATCTTTTAATGACCGAAGAAAGCGTAAAAAGTAGTTAGAACATACTACAAAGGTGGTGGTGGGATTCAAACGTGGGCACTTTTCGTCCATTGCGGGGTAATTATGGTCGTCATAATTGACCTACTAGGCAAGGAATTGACAAGATTATTTAGAAATTTGAAGGAACTGGAAACGTACGCGCTGTCGAAAGTATCGTTTCTGTTAGTGAAAGTGTGGCAGATAATCCGAATTTCAATTCAGAGTGCTATGACCATATGACAATCGACTTTTTTGTCCTGCAATTGAAGATAATGAAATGGACGATATGTGATGTTACCAAGACGATGCCACGAGCCACACGACCGATTTTGGCTTTATTGCATGAAAAGTTTCCAGAAAGCGTAATTTCACGTTTTGGCAACGTCAGTTGGCCACCACTGTTAGACTTTTTTTGTGGGTCGACATCAAACACCGTGTTTACGCGGGTAATTTCCAAATGTTGGAGCACTCGAAAGCCAACATTCGTTAAGTTGTTGCCGAGATACCGCCTGAAATATGGGAAAAAGTGGTCGAAAACTATTTTAAAATGATCTACTGCTGCAATCAATCCAAAGGCGGTGATTAAATTGGCATTGTACTTTGTACGTAATGGCAAGATCCAAGCATTAGCATCATATACAGGGTGACGCATCAATTGTTCTACAAAAAGAAATTCAAATACTCATTGGTTTTTTGTTAATGTATTTTATTTAGTTATTTAATTTGTTATTGTATAGAAAATTCTATTTCTTTTTATATAATTCATTAGTTTTAAAGATGATAGACTGTAAACGACCTCCTTACTCATTCACGCATATGCGACACCCGATCGGAAAATTATTCATTGCGGCCTGAAGGGTTGAAATCGGGATCGCCTCAATTATTGTTGTAATGGACTGCTTCAATTCAGTCAAATTCCTTGGTTTCGTTTTGTACACCTCTTGCTTGACATAACTCCATAAAAAAGTCCGGTGCATTCAGGTCAGGTGACCTTAGGGGCCAGCGAAAAGTGGCGTTTCTGGATATTAATTTGTGTGGGAATTTTCGTTGGAGCTCCGCCATAACCGGTTTAGCTATGTGTGCAATTGCTCCATCTCGCTGGAACCAAATGCTGTTGAAACGGATACATCTCCGGCGCAGTTCTGGGTAAAAAAAAACTCCTTCAACATTTTTAAATAACGGTCCCCATTGACAGTTGGCAGTAGCACGATTTGTGCGCCACCCTGTACCTATGTTAACGTTGTGCCATTAAATTAAATTAAAACGAAGTTCTAATATAATGATATTCTCATAAATGTCTGTTCTCGAACTGTCTGTATAGATATTTTGGATTCGGCAACGAATTCTCATCAGAAGACTTCGTGTAATAGTTGTGAACAATTTGACTATTCTTATGCATTCCAAATTCACATCTTAATGAGAATTCCTACAGCAGCATTCAATGATGAGGAACATTCATAAAACGTTTTCTCTTTATATTTGATGATAAAAGCTGTTGGCTTTCAATCGACTCGATGTTGGTCTTGGTTTCGTAACTAACAGATTCTGTCATAAATAGTATTACTGTTTATCAGACCACCACATTGTCAATTTGCCGCCAATTTCCGGGAATTTCTGCATACATTTGACAAGACTAGGAAAGTGAAAGATGGCCAGTATTCCCGGGAGTGACCTTTACCTATTCTCGAATCTTAAATAGCTGAGAACGTCACCTTTCTT
The DNA here is from genome assembly GCA_019455685.1 of Philornis downsi. Taxonomy (NCBI): domain Eukaryota; kingdom Metazoa; phylum Arthropoda; class Insecta; order Diptera; family Muscidae; genus Philornis; species Philornis downsi. The sequence goes on from JAHXMU010000534.1 coordinate 748,911, forward strand.
GGTATGAAGATTGTGATTGTGATATAAAATCGTTTGCAATTGATTCTAGGCGTTGTCATTGTATTAAATAACGTTTTATACAGGTAACTAGCGCGACGCACAGGTGATAGTATACTCCTGCACTTGCTAGTCGGCCACTTTTGTTAAGCAGAACTGGCGCTGTGGGATAAACCAAACGTAATATTACGGTGCCAAAATTTTGTAGGATCTGAATGATAAACGAACAATTCTAGCAGTGATCAACCCATGATTCTCGGTGAGATGTTCATAAACAATTTTTACGAATAAAGGTCATTTCCACAGCTGATTTTAAAATAGACAGGTATTGCATTGATGCTGTTTGAAAAACAGAAACGTTAACACATGAAAGTCTCATGAAATGCGAATTAACTTTTTCTTTTACTTCAATTCCTTAGTCATAGCAAATATTAAGTGAAATAATCACGCCCATTAGATAAAATTAACACAATTTGCGAAAACTGTTTATGAGAAGATCTAATGGGAAGCTAATTAACAACAATCTAATGAAATAATTGCTAACGAAACACACAGAAGAAACGCTTAAAAAGTGAAAGATTCGATCTGTCATTTCCTCGCCTCGCTTTCGATAGCTAATCGAATGAATTTGTCGCAAAAATGTACAAAAACAAATTGAATTTTAAACAATATATAATACTGCTTATAACGGTAGTAACAACAGCGACACGATATAAAGAATAACAAACATTAAATGTCAATGTCAGTGTCAGAGTCAGTGTCAGTGTCAGACGGTATCAGTTACCCCTGAGCACACAACACTAAACTATCATTTATCTGACTCTTACATAGCTGGTGAACTTTAACGGACGCGCGAGTGTTTAATCGTCGCATCTACTACAAGTATTTAATCGAGTCATTAAGCTAAATATTCTCTTCCGTCTCCCTCTGCCCTCACGGCCATAGAATCATGGAATAGTAGTTGAAACTTATTTGTCATATCTTCTGATACGCTCTAATTGATATGTTTGTGTTCCCGAAGATTTAACACAATTTAGAAAATTCATATCATAGCTGAGAAATTGGGTCATCTTGGCGATGTCATGACTGAAGGCATTAGAAAGCCAGAATGTTGAAAATAGAACAGCAATTTTTAATTGCTAAAGAGTAAAGAAACCACTGTAAAAGGCAGCAAATTAATGGAAAATGTAAAGATTTTCTTGTAGAGATTTTTAGGGCTGAAAAAGAAAATCGTAACACTAACAGTTTACTACACATCTATGGCTCCCATATGAATATTAATATTGAGTGTTGATGTTTGAGAGAGATGTCATAAAGCTGTGGATTCCATGAGTGAAAAAATCACTACAGTTAGATACCCTACACTAGGAAGACAATTAATTACAAATACACTCAAAACAAAAATTAAAATTTAAAGTAAATTCTCATTAAGTTTTCTAGGTAATAGAAGCGGAAGCATCTAACACGCAATAAGTTTATACTCACTGAATACAAACAACTGAACGAGATAAGGTAACACCAAACTAAGAGGGCTTCACAAGGCATTTTATGCTCGTAGACTCCGTCAGCAACGTGGTTGCAGGTAGGAAATCGTAACAAGATTTAAACATACTGCACAATGTCCAAATTTACAAGGATAGGCGTTCAAAGAATTACCAACTTCACGCTACTGTAGCCACCAAACGGCTAATGACAGTGCGCTCATTTGTTGACAAGCTCCTGTCTGTTATATTATTTACAAGCTTACGGAAGTATATGGTTTTAAATCGCAGTTAAAAAAAGTTACTGTAATATAATTCAAACGCAACAGTGTTATTGCTTTGTACAGGATGGCGCACGAATCGTGCTGCGCTGTAAGAGAAACTGTTATTTAAAGGTGGTCACCTTCCAGAAAAAAATTACAAAATCGTAACAAGATTTGAAAGCACTGTACAATGTCCAAATTTACAAGGATAGACGTTCAAAGCATTACCAAATTCACGCTACTGAAGGAACCAAATGGCTAATGACAGCGCGCTCATTTTTTGACAAGTTCCAGTCTGTTATAGTGTTTACAAGCCTACGGAAGTATATGGTTTTAAATCGCAGTTAAAAAAGTTACCGAAATATAGTTCAAACGCAAGAGTGTTATTGCTTTGTACAGGATGGCGCACGAATTGTGCTACGCTGTAAGAGTAACTGTTATTTAAAGATGTGAGAGGAGATTTTTTGCAAGTTGGTCATCTTTCAGAATAAAAATTGGGAAATCATGACAAGATTTAAACCCACTGCATTATGTCCCAAATTTACAAGGACAGGCGTCTATAGAGCTACCAAATTCACGCTATTGAATTATCATATGGCTAATAACAGCGCGCTCATTTTTTGACAACCTCTAGTTTGTTGTATTGCTTACAAGCCTACAAAGTTATCGATATGGAATTTAAACGCAACAGTGGTATTGCCTTGTACAGCGTGGGACACGAAACGTGCTATGGTGTATCAGTAACTGTTATTTAAAGATGTTTGAGAAGTCGTTTTTTACCCAAAACTGCGCCGAAGACGTATCCGTTTCAACAGCATTTGGTTCCAGCAAGATGGAGCAACTGCACACATAGTCAGAGCGGTTATGGCGGAGCTCCAACGAAAATTCTCAAACAAATTAATATCCAGAAACTCTACTTTCCGCTGGCCGCCAAGGTCACCTGACCCTACTACAACAGACTTTTGTTTATGGGGTTGTGTCATGCAAGAGGTGTACAAAATGAAGACACGAAATTTAACTAAATTGAATCAGTCCATTAAAGCAATAATTGAAGCAATCTCCAATGAATAAATTTGAGATCAGGTATGGCATATGCGATACGGTCATTTACGGTCTATCATTTTCAACAGCAATTAATTATATAAAATAAGATAAATATTTTTTTATTTTATCCATAAAAAAAAATAAATGAAAAAAAGTTAGTTGAATTTCTTATTGTAGCACAATTGGTGTACCATACTGTATCAATAAAACATCCTAACGAATTAGGTGTATTGCGTCAACTAAATTCTTGATTTGGAGCGGTCTGTGCCTTGCTTTTTAATCCCATTTGTGCGATGATAATCTTGTCTTTAATCTTGTCATTGTAGTGCCAACAATTACCTCCTGTGCCTTGGTTTTTGAAACGATTTGTGCGATGCTAATCTTGTCTTTAATCTTGTCTTAGTAGTGTCATTAATTACTTCCTGGCATATGTTGGATTTGTCCACATCGCATTTTATTTTATAAATTAAATTCGATTTATCCTCGTTCTTTATTTTTGATTTCGTTTTAAAAAACAGACCATTGGCCGTGTTGTCTGTCCTAAAAGCTAGGTCAAATTTGTCTCCGTTATAAAGATTGGAGTGGAGATTTGAGATTATATGTTTCAGAAAAACCAACTACATATATCAAGGATTTGTAAGTTTTTCGTAGAAAGTTCCTTTTGTTTTTCTGATTCTTTGCCGCTTAATTTGATAAATCAATTATTCTATCACCAGTTTTGGAAAGTCACTTTTTTTTATGACAAAAATTTTTTATGTCCAAATTTGCGGAGTGAAATTGAACGTCACAGACTTTCAGGACACGTCGTCTAAAGTTGGTGCCTGTATTAATAATTTTTGAATTGAAATTAAATCAATCTTCCTGAAGCTGTAGGTTTCTGATACCAGTCAATTCCGATGTTTTTTCCCTTACCTAATGACCAATACATCCAAATAAGATATGTGATTGTCCTTTTCTTCTTCCATTGTGAATTGAATTTGTCTGTCAAATGAATTCAGTATTTTTAAGGTTGTATCTATGTCGATTTTCAACAGATCATCAACATATTTCGTGACAATTTTGGGGTTTATCGCCATGGTGTCAATACAGTTGTCCAACAGTTCTTCCATTATAATGTCAGCTATTACAGGAAATGCCGAAGCTTTTATGCGCATTCATCGGCGTTGTTCATACATTTTATTGTCGTAGCTAAAATATGTTGTCTTTTTGATGCAAAATGTTAAAACTTCAATAAATAATGGCTTTGTGAGTTTTGTAAATCTTCTTCTATTCAATATTCAAAGCTGAATTTACGGGGATGCTCGAAAAAATAGAGACTACATCAAATGGTACTAATAATTCGTCACTTTCGGTATTGCATATTGCCTATCTTATATTTTAAATCATTTTTTTTTTAAATTGTGCTAAAAGTTAAACCAAAACAATGAAAAGTTGGAAAAGTTAAAAGAAGACTAACTATCGTTCACACGATCGGCAATCGGGCGCAGTGCGGCAGAGTATTGAATGTTTTATTTTGTTCGACTATGACATAAAGACAATTTAAGTTTGCATCTGCTCAAATTGTTGTCTCTCCACTGTTTTATGTAAAGTGTTATTCATCTGGTGGTTTCAAAACCGCCGATCTGGCAAGGCTGTCAACTGTTAAATATCTGTTGTCTGAAGTATTATTTGCTTAGTGAAAGTGAAAGGTTTGCCATTTTCGAATATGGATCGTTTAACAATCGAAGAACGCATAAAAATGGTTAAAACATATTACAAAACTGGCGATTTGAACGTGATTCAACACACCGATTTTGGTCTTCCAGAATGTTCACCTTTTTTGACGACGTCAATTGGCCACCAAGACAATCGATTTGACGCCGTTAAACTTTTTTTGTGGGGCTACGTCGAAGACTGAGTTTGTGTGGATAATCCCCAAACATTGAAATATTTGAAAACCGAAGTTCGTTATCGCCGAGATATCGCCCAAAGTATGCAAAAATATGGTTAAAACTGCGTTGAAAGGATCGACTACTACAACTGGAAGCGTTAATTTAAATGACATTGTATTTCATACATAATGGCAAGGTCCAAGTATTATAAAGAAATACAAGTTTTATCGAAATCATAGCTTTATGTGTGTTTTATTTAACTTTACTTTTGAAACCGAAAAATAAATAACACGATTCAATTATGCATATAAATTGAATTATTCTAATTGTTAACATAATTCAAATGCTACAATCATTTAAATGATGGATGTTTTCCAATTATTAACCCCCGATTGTAAGGGGTGTTTACAATATCTTGCCTATCAACTTTCCTAAGTCTTTTCCAATTCCTTTCTCTTATTTGATCGCTTTTGTGCCAGTTGAAAGAAATAACTTAATATTCTGGGTAACATTAATCTTTGTGTTTTTGTCGCTGCTCTCCCCGTCACTGTAACGAAGTTAATAACTTTTCTTTTATGCCACCTTTAGCTCACGTTTCTTCCAAGTCCTATTTGTATTTTAATAAGCACCGGGGCTTTCTTTGCTGTTGTGTTCTTTAGCCATGGCCTAAAGCTCCCACATAACACTTTTCTTGAACAAATTTATGTTTGTTGCTGGGCTATGGATGGTGCCGGTTTTTTTTTTGTTTTGCTTCTTTTTTTTTTTTGATTGTTTCTGCTGTTGCAGTCGTCTATGTCGGTTTCGGGGTAAAAATCGTGACAATAAAATGAGACGCTGCCTTTTTCCAGGCCAACCAGCCAGGTAGGAGGAAGACAAATGAATCGAAGACGACAAAACGTTCGTTCAAAACGATTGATATGTTAAAGAGTTGGTTGAAGAGAGAAAAAGTAAAATATAGATAAGATTGGATCTAAATAAAATATGTTATTAACTAAAAAAAGAGCCAAATAGACAAACAGACAAACAGCAAAGGTCAAAGGAAAAAAGAGTGAGAGGTTAAATGTCAAAAATGAGGAGGCTTTTCGAGTAACTGATAACAAAAAAATCGGGGAAATAGCTAAAATTATAATCGCGACATTATATTTACATATATAAATCTGTGTTTTCATGAAAAACTGTTTTAACTGGAGGAAAAATCGCTATTATTAGAATTGGTTAAAATTTCGGAAATATATGAAATTTTGCAATCCCACTTAGACGACATCATGCGCCTTAAAGACATAAATATTAGCAACGAAATAAATGTTCTTACTTATATCATTATTTTGCGATATTATGCAATTTTTCAAAAATCGCTCTTTTAAAAAAAATTCCTATAACTTATGAACTAAAGTTATAAACGTAATATTATGTCTATGTATATGTCTGTGAATACGAGGAAAAACGGCTTAACTCCGAATTTTTTCGTTTTGAGCTATTAAGTGTTTTACAATAAATCGCTATTATTTTATATACACATTCGGAATATATAAAAATATAAAGTCCGACTTAGACGACAACATGCGCCTTAAAGATATGTGTATATAATAACGACGAAACAAATGTTCTTACTTCTATCAAAATTTAGAGATATTACATAATTTGTCAAAAATCTCTACTTTAAAAATCGCTTTAATTTGCAAATTAGAATTATAATTGTATTAATGTGCCTATGCATATCTGTGCTGACAAGAAAAAGTTATTATACAGGGTGGCGCAATAGAACGTGCATATTGCATCATCTTTTTTTGCGGGGTAGGAAAGACGCGGGCGGGGGGGGTGGTGGTGCGCCTACATCGTTGGGTTGGCGGGCTCATGGAGTTTTAGTCGCTATGAATCATTTCGACGGGAAGCGTCGCACATTTTGCGTGCGCGCATTTTACGAGAACTCTCGTTCATATATTGCTACTCGGCGACTATATTGTGCTGAATATGGACTACGGCGAATTAGTGAAGCTCCGAGTGCTAATTTAATTAAAATATGGGTAGCGCATTTTGAAGAACATCTAGGACCGCCCAAGAACATCTAGGTCCGAAAACAATATTGAGAGAGTTATGGAGTCAATACGAGGAAATCCACAAATGTCGACTCGCAAGAGATCGTCTGTCCTACAATTATCGCGACGAAGTTTGCAACGAACTTTAACATTGGATCTTAAACTGCATCCATATAAGCTGCCATTAACACAAGAATTGAAAGAGTCTGACTTCATAGCAAGGCTCGCATTTGCTAATGAAATGCTTGATCGATTTTCCAATTTTGACAATATTCTTTTCTCTGACGAGGCTCATTTCCTTATGAATGGGTTTGTAAACCGTCAAAATTGTCATTACTGGAACAGTGAAAATCCCAAAATCAAACACCAGAAACCATTGCATAAGTGACAGTATGGCAGCAATCTCTGGCAGAGGAATAATTGGACGGATTTTTGGCTCCAGAAATTGAAAGTTCAAGAATAGTGAATTCCAGAACTTGGTTCCAACAAGATGAAGCTACCTGTCACACATCAAATGGCTCCATGGCGGTGGTGAAACAGATGTTCCCTGGCAGACTGATTTCGAGAAGAAGTGATATCCCATGGCCCCCACGTAATCTAGACTTGACGCCTCTTGACTTTTTTTTGTGGGGATACCTCAAACACAAAGTCTACAGTAATAATCCAAGAAACATCGTTCAGCTCAAGGAGAATATCCGTGGTGAAATGGCAGCTATTACACCAGTATTACTGAAGAAAGTTGTCAATAATTTTCGTTTGCGGTTAGAGGAGAGCCGTCGTGGTGGCCCCCTACCATTTAGGTGATGTTATTTTTAAAAAATAAACTCCATTTATTACTCTACAATGCCTTAGATTTATTTTAACCATACCTTTTGTATTTATTTTTTAATCTATTTTTTTTAAATATGCACGTTCTATTGCGCCACCCGTTATGTATTTGTGCTTACAAGGTTAAATGATTTAACTCATTATTTTTTATTTTCAGATATTAAGGGTAAAAAAACGCTGTTATAGGAATTTATTATAACTTTCGAAATATACGAAATTTTAAAATTGCGCTTAGGCGGCAAAGTGTGCTTTAAGGATATAAATAATAACGACAAAAAACTTGTTCTTATATCAATATCTTGAGGTATTAAGTAATTTCTCAAAAATCACTGCCTTGAAAAGTTGATATAAATTATGAAATAAAATTGTAATCGTAATATTGTACTTATATATTTATTTGAGATATTAAGCTTTTTATTTTGAGATATTAAGCTTTTTCCAAAAAATCGCTATTATTGGAGTTCATTATAGCTTTCGAAATATACGAAGTTTTTACCTCACTATTAGAAAACAACATGCGTCATAAATTTATAAACAATAACATTAAAGAAACATGTCCTTTCTCATATCAAGACTTAAAGATATTACGAACATTTTCGAAAATTGCTGTTTTGAAAAATCGTCGTAACTTGTGAACTACACCGAATTTTGCAAAGAGGTTGGACGTAAATATGCACCAAAAGAAATACGATGATAATAACAATGGATAAACTCAACTTTGTCCTGATTCCATTTAAATAGTCTTTTTTTACGACCACAGATGCTAGATTTATAATTTTGCTAAACAATTTGTTTAGCTTTGAAGATAATTTTCGCAATTTCATTTTATCTCCTTTTAACATTACCATTATTTTTTTATAACTCGTTTTCTATTCTACTTCCAGCTTTTGATCTCTGATATCTGCCACCGCTAGTCTTTGAACCCACATCATCATTATCATTGTTGACTTTCCAGTCTACTATGCTGATCTATAAAAAATGGCTAAATCGAAAATTGCTCTTTATGCTGCTGGCGTAACCTGTCTGGGTTTCATTTGCTTTGCTTTAGCCTCAGCTGCCATTGGTATACCCATATGGGGCTATTATAATACACCGTCGGGGGGTTACGATTTCGATCAGGGCTACTTTGGACCATTCAAGGTTTGCAAACAATTGGCCTATAACCGAGAGAAATGCGGCAATGATGTATCGAAGTTTAGGCTATCATGTAAGTATTCGATAAAGCAAACTTTAAGGCGGCTCTCCGCCGATATTTGAGAAATGTGAGATTTTATTATATGACTTTTTTCTTTCTCTCTCACTCTTCTTTTAGCGGCCATTTATATTAGTGGCGTTATGGCTATATTAAGTTCAACTGCCTTGGGTCTATTCTGTTTACTATCTGTTATACAGATAGCTATGATTTCGTCACGGGAAAAGGTTGTTATGTCGTATACAACGCTGGTTATGACAAAAATGGTGTTGGCTTTAACGGGAGGTAAGTGAGTAAGTCAGTAAATAAGTAAAATTTTTGAATCCGTAGTTAGAAGTGCTCAGAAATTAATCGATCGAAGGAATTTAAATTATATGGGACTCTGGCTAACAACTTTCCTAGTTTTTACGAGTCTGGTTGTGATTTAATGAAGCTAAATAAAGCACACGTAAACCTATGATTTCGATGAAGCTTTTTTTCATTATAATGCTTGGACCTTGCAAATACCATTTAAATGACCCCCTTGGGTTGAGTGGAGCAGTGAATCCTTTTAAGGTAGCCTTCGACCACTCTTTCGCACATTTCGGACGATGTTTTGGCGATAAATTGAAGAAAGATGCTTTTCAAATACTCCAGCGGTTGGGGGTTATCGGCGTAAAAACGGTCTTTGACGTAGCCCCACAAAAAAGCCTAACGGCGTCAAATCCGATGATCGTGGTCGCCTGCTAACGTCGCCAAAACGTGAAATTATGCTTGCTAGAAACTTCTCGCAATAAATCCAAAATTGGTCGTGTTGGGTGGCTTGTAGTTGAAACCACAAAACCGCCTTGTTGAAATTACATATCGTTCAGTTCATAATCTTCAATTGTAGGCCAAAAAAAGTTGGTTATCATACGGCCCAAACGTTCTGAATTGACTGAATTGAAAACGGTCCCTTTATCATTTTCGAAAAAATACAGCCCAATGACACCTCAAGACCACTTTTACCAGATGCAACGACTTTTCCAAATCACTTCTGGATTCTCCGAGCCCTAAATGCGACAATTTTGCTTGTTGACGTAACCACCGAGTGAGATATGAGCTTCATCGCTGAAGAAAATTTTGATCAAAAAATGGACATTGAAAGCATGTTGCTGCAGCACCTAATCGGCATAACTACGGCGTTGTGAATGGTCAGCCGGCTTTGATTGTTGCGTGAGTTGGACTCTATAGGGATGGAGGTGCAAATCCAAACTGCAAAATACGGCATAATGAACCATAAGATAGGCCCAATTGCTGAGAACGCCGTGGAATCGACAAATTCGGTTTATCCGACACACTTTTACTAACAGAAGCGATATTTTCGGCACTGCGTACATTGCGATGATGCATAGGCCTGATCACATCTCCAACGCTCCCAGTCTCTTCAAGTTTCTTTATAACCTTGCCATTTCCTTGCACTGTAGAACGATTATGACGACCATAATCAATCCGTAATGCGTTTGAATCGCCACTTTTGTAGTAAGTTTTAACTATTTTTACGCGTTCTTCGGTTGTTAAACGAACGATCCATATTCATAACTAAATAAATAAATAACACTGCAGATGACAGGTATTTAAAAGCTGACAGCTTTGCCAGACCGCTAGATGGATAACCCATTACTTAATTACTTTCTGTCATATAAATAGGGACACATATTTACTGCGTATCAGTGCAGATTTGTTTTTATAACTTTATATACAATCTGTCAAAAAAGTATCAAGAATTGATAATTTAAAATGGTCTTTTAAGAGAATTGTTAAAATGTTTTTTTGTTGCTAAGTAGTCAGAGCTGTCCTCTACTACGGAGTTTGAGCGCAATCTGTCATTTAGTTTGTTCACATTGCTCGATCTCACGTGTGCAATGCAATTTTTACAATGAATACAAATATCGAATAAAGAATTTGTCTTTAATTTTGTATTGCAAGTGGAATTTTATGTCCAGAATCATTGAAAATATTGCAGAAGGCTTACGGTGAATCGACTTTATCAAATATATGTGCGTAAGAGTGGTACTCTGCACTCGGAGGCGATCAAGATTGGGTGGAAGATATGTCTATTTTTCGCCAAATGCGGTTTTTACCATAATTTCATCACAAAAATTCTGCAATAAACTAACATAATATTCACCGTTGATGATTTATGCTTTCTGAAAATACAGACTGAACAGACTCCATGACCTTGCTTGCAGATGGAACCGTCTTCGTCTTCGTCTCAGGTGTGAAGTGGTGGATCCCTGTCTTATCCAAGGTTAGAAATTGGCATCGTTGTTGCTCTATTGAAAGCAAGCGCGGCATCCATCTTGTGCACAGCTTTCTCTTCGGTCAATATATATTGCATAACATTTTCTAAAATGCCTATCATTTCAGCTATCTCACGCACCTACAGCCGACAATCATCTAATACTATTTTATGGAATTTATGAAATTGGGCACCTCAGTTGGTCGACCACTACGGTGTTTGTCTTAGCAGCTCGTACAGCCTCGTTTAATCTCTGCTACCCAATATTTTACAGTCGCAAACGAGGGATCACACTCTCCCAGAGTAGAATCTAGCTCGGTTTTAATATTGGTTGGACTGAGACCCTTTAAATGAAAATGTTGAGTTACATAACAGTGAGCAATTGTTTCCATGTTTACAAATTCACTGAGATCGTTTTGTTTTGACGGCTCAAATGAAAATACTAAACCACGTGGCGCCTTGAGACTTAAAACATATGTTTTATAAGATTGTCACTTTTGACCAAAATAATTTTTTTCAAACTACTGGCTAGTTTTGGGACCGCCTTTATAAAGTGCAGGCAGCCCATCAACTACTGCCTGCAGACTGTCAATTACATTTGAATTATAGTCACGCTCTGCTGAATCTAAACGACGCTGTAGACGATTTTCGATCGAAATTTATTCTGAGAGATGATAACTATATTCATCTGGATGGATAAGAAACTATGTGTCTACGTATCCTTTATGAATGGTGAGACTGGATTACATGTGGTTCCAATAGGACCGTCCAACTGCATTCGTTTCCGGGTTGTGTTATGTTTCTTTTTGGTGATTTGTAGTGGCCAGCATGATTGTCCGATTTGATCACTCGATACCTCTCTCACGGATCTAAGTGAACAAGCAGCATACTCTAGAAGCTTTCAAAAAGAATATCCGAAAAGAGTGGTAGAACGTATCGCTCAAAGTTCTCGCCAGAACAATTGAAAATAATGAAAATAGAGCTCAAGTGGTCATTTTTGGACTATTACTTTTGTCGTTTGGATATTTAGTCCAATTATCGCGCAATCATTTTCAGACTTGATAAGTCAATTTATTTCTCTTTAGATATCAATGTAGGCATTCAGGCTTGGTAGTGAATTTCTTCGGGAAACTGGCACCAGAGACTTTTTTGATTAGTTTTTTGACGGTGGGAATCTTTTTTCTTCTGGCAAGTAAGGGAATTTGCTTTTCACAGTCTCGGGCAAAAGTTATGTCTCAAATTAAATATTTTCTTACCATGACTTCTCGTATTCCTTTAGGAATACATTTATCTCCTTAGTAGATAACTTGTCGGATTTATCTTATCTTATCTTCTTTTAGGTATCTTGGCTTTGGTGGCCACTGTGTTATTTGCTTTACAAATCGATGAATCGGAAAAATATGGTTTCCGGATTTCCCGAGGGATATCATTTTATTTACAGGTAAGATTTTGCTCTCTCTGTTATTGTGCCTTTATCAGGCTAGAATTATATGCAATCACTTTCATGCCAATTTCAGATTGTTGTTATTATCTTAAGCATAGGCCTGTTTGTTTTGGCCTTATACGATGTCTTATATTCCAAACGACCGGGTGGTGATCCTACCATGATGATCGATGCCTCTTCGCCTTCGTCGGCGACAACGATAAATAATCCAGGTTTCAAAGAACCCCGAACAAAGAACGGTATTTACTTATTTAACCTACATTTTACGAGATTTTATTAATTGCTTCTTTTTTCTCCCTTTTTCCGCTAGGAATTTCCGTGACCGATGCTTCGGGTAAGCCCTATGCGGGTATTCGCAACGGTTCTGGTAGTGTGGCCTCTATGAGCACCATGGTCACCAGCGTTTCAAATGGTTCCACGGTAGAATCCGTGACAAGATCTCCTTTAAGGTCGAGTTTAAAGAAACCTCGTCCTAGACCCGACCCAGCCTTGGGTATACAAAATCCTGGCTACTCAGGTTCGGGCAATTCCCCACCTATGCGTCGCAATGGCAGTGTCAAAAAGGTCCGTATACAAACCCACAGTACGGAAGTTTAGGTGGAGGCCCAGGGGTCCAGGGTCTAGGTGAAATCTTTTATAAATTCTAAAGACTGTGTACAGAGAAGCGTAATAAATTTTGTTTGGAAAAAAAAAAGAGGGAAGGAGAGCAAGAGAGAGATAGAGAAAAAGGAAAGTAAGACATCAGCCAGGGAGAGTAATCGTTTCTTTCTCTGTCTCTCTGTGGTTATTTCAGTTATATAGTGAATAAAATACTTAATACTTGAAATTGTTAATTAAGCATAGAGAATTATATATCTATATATGTTGTCTTCCAATTTCAAAATCCAATTTTTTAATATTCTGCTCTATTTTGTTAAAAGTTGAAAAATTCAATATTGATTGCACAATTTAGTATTAAAGCCTTTTGTTTTCTTTAATTCAAAAACAATAACAAAAAAAAGAACAAAAATCACAGAAATCGGTAAAAAAAAGTACTTTTATTGTTTGTTAAATCAAATTGATACAAATCCGTCCTAAAGAAATGGCAAATGTATTTAAACCAAATCTTTAACTTAACTTTTGGAGATTTGAGAGTTTAATCAGAGGTTCTCAGTGTAAAGAGGGAGAAAGAGACTGACATAGCTTTCGTTTCAGGATCTATAGCAGATGAAGGACGCTCTTTAAAATGAAGGGCAATCTTATCTGAAAGGTTTACCTTTCCGATCTTTAAACTCCGACACTAAACTTTTAATTCCCGCCTTGAAGACATTAGGAGTTATGGAAATATATTGATAAAGCAGCAGCTAGAAAATATCTTCGATCTTTTCATTTCTTTATAATAAAGGGTAGTCTCACTAGAAAGTTTTACTTCCTCAAAACTCAATCTTCAGCGCCAGACTTCACAGTTCGGTGTTGAAGATAGCAGGAACTATGGAAAAATATTGATAAAGCAGCTATAAGGAAATACGTTCATTGTTTTTATTTAGATTATCGTCATGTTAAATTTATTTAGTGATGAATCTTACACCATGAATCAGTTATTGGCTAAAGATAAGAACTTTTGATATCGCCAACTTGTTATATTTTTACTATTTCCGTAATCTATTCGATCTTTAAAAAGATCCGTTTCTAGTAATACACATCTAAACCTCGGAGAAACATCTTTCTGAAATTTTAGATTTCGAGTTAGATCTGTTTTTGTTACAAAGTAGTTAGATTTTTAATTGCAGGTGGCGCTGCTCGAAGAAGTAGGCACACAATTTCATCGAAATCCATGTAGTGGTTTGTTAGTTTAACTTTCATTTCATTTTTATGCATATAGAGGGCGGGAACACTTGCAAATCACAGATACTTTATATTCTGAAAATTTTGCATTTAGTAGGCTGTTGTGTGTCTAAAGAAATCGAAAACGAACCATGTTTTTCAAGTTTTTATTTCTTTCTTTCTATTAATTGTTTGGAACCAAGAAATGATACATATTAATTGCGTTCTTGACTGAAATGAAATTATAAACCTACTCGTATATGATTCGGCTCTTATATTAGAGCTTATTGAAATAGATAATTTGACTCGAGAATCAAAAACGAAAGTATAGATTTACGCAATTTTGTTTCTTAATCTGAATTAGGACTGAAATCTAATATATTTAAAATAGTTTCATTAATTGGTAGAAAGAAAAAAATGTTTGGCCTCAAAATGCGAAAGTTGTAGACTTAAAATAATTAATTTTCTGAATTTTCGATATCAAGCTCTTAGAAATTTTTGCAGCTGTTTAAATCATATTTTATCTATTTTCTGAATTGAATCAGAATCAAAATCGCTTTTAATTTCGTTTCGATTGTAGGAATTAAAAGCAAACAAGATTTAATACAACTTTGATAGAGTTATCGGAATCCGGAACAAAATTTGTGTGTAATTTTGATACAGACGGATTCGGAAAAAGTAAGCAAATCAAACTACAATATTTTTTGGGTTAGATCTTTTTTTCGATAACGTTTCCTGTTTGGATGCTTGAAATCAATTTCTTCTATGACAATTTCGTTTAAATTGTGGAAATAAAAGATGAGAGTTCCATAATAATGTGAGTAAACTATCGTTGAAATTTTCAGAATTCAAAATTGCCTCATCACTGAGAAACTCTAAAAATTTTTCAATCACCCATTAATAAACGACTTTCACACGATCGAGAGAAATCCACTTAACGATAAATATTTGATATGTATTCTTATTTTCTTAAAAAGTAAAAAAATAAATATAAAACGTTGAACGATAACAAAAACAAATATGCAATATTTAATTTTAGCACACAAACACATGTGTTTTTCTATGTATATGTAATAAATATTTTATAACTTAAGTGTATAATTTAATGATAACTTTAGAATTTCTTTAAGTGTAAAAAAAAAAACATTTTCTTTTATAAGCATGCACAAAAAACAAAAACCAAGTTCTTATTTATTTTCTCTTAGCATTATTATGTGATAGGTTATTTAGTAATTTAGATTTTTATAAATGAGAAAAAGAAAGAAAAACAAAAACTGCTAAAATAAAAGTGTAAATTTACGATAATAAATTTAATAAATACAGTAAAATATGTATAACTAATTTGTTGTAAACTGCAAGAAAATAACTGAAACAATTAGATGACGAAAGCATAAAAAATCGTTTTATAACTATAGAAAACTTCTTAAAAAAACGAAATTTATTTTATCCATATATAAATATTTATTCGAAAACCGTATATTTCGAAGACGTCACATTCAATTTTATTTAATTTTATAAATTGCATACTTTTAGGCATTAATCTTAACTATTAATTATTTTCCATTAGAAATTAACTTAAGGTTTATTAAAGACAAAAACAGAAAAATAAACAATGTTATCGTTACTATTTAAGTTAAATACAACTACATAAATAATAAATAATTTTAACAAAAAAAATGCTTTAATTTAATATTGGATGCTATTAAGGATAAGTTGACCGGCTCCTGGATGTTACCTCCACGAATTTTCACCTACTTCAGGGATTTATAGTTGACAAAAAAATAAAGTTGTCACCTTTTTCAATTGTATGAAAAGTAATGTTTTTTATAATATAAAAAGTGTTATATATATACGAGTATAAAAGGTCGTTTTTCGCTTTTTTAATCATATGAAAAGTGAAACAAAAGTCAAGTTTTTGACTTTTGAAAGATAAACTTTTCAAGGTTTTTATAACCAAAAGTGTTTTAATATTGTAAAGGGTGATTTTTTAATTGTAGTTTTATTAAAAACCGAATAAAACGCTTAAATTTGCATCATATATCGATAAATTGGTTTTTGCCATTTAACTTTTAAAGATAATTTCATGTAAAGGTCAAATTTTTCGTCACTTTTTCGAGCATTTCGGCCGGTAGTCCACGAATAACGCGTGTTATGTTATCCTGTAAGGCTCCAATAGTGTTCGGCTTGTCCACATAGACTAACGACTTGACATAATAACCCCACAAGAAATAATCAAGAGGCGTTAAATCGCAAGATCTTGGGGGTCAACCCCCAGGGCCAAATCGAGAGATAAGCTGCTCACCAAATTCATCCCTCAACTTAACCATTGTTTCACGAGCTGTGTGACGTGTTGCACCGTACTGATGAAACCACATGTCAACAAAGGTAATTGGGGGAAAATAAATCGCATATCTTTCACGGTCGTCTTTGAAGAGAAATCGACCGATGATGCCGCCAGCTTATAAACCACACAAGGCTGTCGTTTTTTTTCGGGAAGCATCGGTAATTCTTGTATGGCATATGGCTGTTCATCACTCTAGACGCGACAGTTTTGCTTGTTTACGTATCCGTTCAGCAAGAAATGAGCCTCATCGCTGAACACAATTTTTCGATAAAACAGCGGATTTTCATTAAACTTTTGCAAGACCCATTCACCAACAATTGGACGTTGTGGTAGATCATTCAGCTTCAATTCTTGCGCGAGTTGAATTTTATAGGCTTTCAAACCAAAATCAACGTGTAAAATTTTCCTTGTGTTTGAGCAACACATCACAGAGAAGGGCGACGAATTGACATTTCACGTCCGTCATTAGCACTGGTCGCTACGGCTGCAATATTTTCTGCGGTACGCACTCTACGCATGCGATGGTTTTGTGTCCAACAAAGTAAATTTGGTGCAAAATTTAGAGATAACAGCACGAATTGTTGATTCAGCAGGTCGATTATGACGACCATAAAATGGTCGTATCAAACGATGTACATTTGTCACAGAGAACGAATTTTAATAATAAATTTCAACGATTTGCAATCGTTGCTCGTTTGTTAGTCTTTCCATGATAAAATGGCAGAGTATACTGTACACATTTCACTTTGACAGATGACGTGTGGACGCCATTACCAACCAGTGCTGCCAACCTGAAAAAAATTAAATCTTAAAAAAATCACCCTGTACATGAGACTGCAGTTGTCTAGAAACCATTAATGCTCATGAATGTGGTGTCATCAGCGAAACTTGAAGTTTGAATTAGGGAATGAACAGGCACGTCAGAGGTGTGGATGGTATATAGGATAGGGCTTGGTATACTGCCCTGGAGAACACCTGTTGAAATATTTCTTTGAGTAGAGACAGAGTCCTTTGAACTTTTCAAACAGTTTAAATAAAATAGAGAGTAAACGTATGGGCCGATAGAATGTAATTTGTGACAGTTCCTTTCCAGGTTTTGGGATCATTATTATTTCAAACAGTTTCCATGATCGAGGAAACTATCCAATGCGGAGTATAGCATTAAATATGAATAAAACAAATTTCAGAATATTGTGGAGGGGAGTTCTGAGATCATTTTCGCTGATATTCTAACGTGTCAGGAGATTTATTTATTTATTTTCAACTAGAGAACAGTTTTCTTTCAGAGAAATAGACTTCTTTTCTTGGGATCTGTGACCATTATGTTAATGATCGTTGGATTCATACAAGAGATTGTATTGCTAGGAATAAATACTTCTTCCAGATGATCAGCAAATTCTTTCACTTTTTCATCGCTACTCCTTGTCCATTTTCCACCATAGCGCTGGGAATTATTTTCTGTGTTTATCGTACTTGTCTATTGTAAGAATATTATCTAAGTATTTAATAATAAGTCGTTATTATGATATAGTATAGTTTTCAATTTTTAAAATTTTTTTTGATCCAGTTTTTTCAAATTCTGTCAAGCACTATAAAACTATGCAATGGAAGAGGTTTCATAAAGATATACTCGTACGACTGTTGTCATGTGTATCAGCCTGCCAGCTAGGCGATATGTGGACGTCGCTCCACTGGCCGAAAAAAAAATCATGAAACGCGATTGGTTTAAAGATATTTAAAACTTTAGACGCTTCCTTCTGGCTGTTACATTTTTGACATATCAAATTTACTTTTACTCCATTGGGGTGAAGATAAAAAGATGTCTTTCTTTAAGAAAACGCTGCGAATTTTTAACTTAACCTGTTCCTGTTTCAAAAGGCGTCAACTCGAATATCAAAACTGTTTATGAAATACTGTGAGATTTCAGATAAGTGTTTGTCTACAGGCTACAAATGCAATGGTAACCTAAGAAAATTCTCCGCGCTTCGATGGATGGTCACAAAAAGGCTTGCATACACATTGTTTAACGCAGTAGTAGTCGTTATTTGTTGTATTAATATACGAGTTTTAGTCGCTATGAATCACTTCGACGGGAAGCGTCGAGCATTTTACGAGAACTCTCATTCATACATATATATTGGTACTAGGCGACTATATTGTGCTGAATATGGACTACGGCGAATTAGTGAAGCTCCGAGTGTTAATTTAATTAAAATATGGGTAAAGCGTTTTGAAGAGACCGGTTCAACATTTAAACCACAAGCAAATGGTCGCCCAAGAACATCTAGGACCGAAGACAATGTTGAGAGAGTTATGGAGTCAGTACGAGGAAATCCACAAGTGTCGACTCGCAAGAGATCGTCTGTCCTACAATTATCGCGACGAAGTTTGCAACGAATTTAACATTGAATCTTCAACTGCATCCATATAAGCTGAAATTAACACAAGAATTGAAAGAGTCTGACCTCATAGCTTAATCGATTTTCCAATTTTGACAATATCCTTTTCTCTGACGAGGCTCATTTCCTTATGAATGGGTTCGTAAACCGTCAAAATTGTCGTTACTGAAACAGTGAAAATCTCAAAATCAAACACCAGAAACCATTGCATAGTCCTAAAGTGACAGTATGGGCAGCAATCTCTGGCAGAGGAATAATTGGTCCTTTTTTCTTCGAAAATGCACGGGGCCAAAACGTCACGGTTAATACGGAACGCTGTGTTGAGATGTTGGACGGATTTTTGGCTCCAGAAATTGAAAGTTCAAGAATAGTGAATTCCAGAACTTGGTTCCAACAAGATGGAGCTACCTGTCACACATCAAATGACTCCATGGCGGTGGTGAAGCAGATGTTCCCTGGCAAACTGATTTCGAAAAGAGGTGATATCCCATGGCCCCCGCGTAGTCCAGACTTGACGCCTCTTGACTTTTTTTCTGTGGGGATACCTCAAACACAAAGTCTACAGTAATAATCCAAGAAACATCGTTCAGCTCAAGGAGAATATCCGTGGTGAAATGGCAGCCATTACACCAGTATTACTGAAGAAAGCTTTCAATAATTTTCGTTTGCGGTTAGAGGAGTGCCGTCGTAGAGAGGGTCACCATTTAGATGATATTGTTTTTAAAAAATAAACTCCATTTATTACTCTACAATGCCTTAGATTTATTTTAACCATACCTTTTGTATTTATTTTTTAATCTATTTTTTAAATATGCACGTTCTATTGTGCCACCCTGTATATTTCCCGAAATCCTCCTGACTTTGACATCAAGCCCTGTCAAAGGAAAAGTAATTCCTTTCTTCACATATTTTTGTAAAGAAATCAACCAAAACCGGAATAATTGAAAACAGGAATGGAAACTTTAGTTACAATTCATTTATTTTGTTTGATAATAACGATCGATGATTATCATTTTCTTCCAAATTTGCTATATGTTTATTTAACGGTTTGAATGTGTTCCTACAGTTTTTCGATACTCTGATTTATTTAACGGTTTGAACAAGTTCATACAGTTTTTCGATGCCCTGATTAAAATTACATTTAAAACAAATTGTGTATATGGAAATGGCCGTGATTGCTTTGTAGCATCACTCTCATTTAACAATTTCTCATCATCAGCAATGTAAATTTACATTCAGCACGCCTGTAATTTAGGTTGTTATCACGGTCATGAACTCGTATAACAGTTGCACTGTTACAAAGCGGTATGCCCAATACGTAGCCTTAACTATGACTTCAACCAAATAGTTGTTAGATGCTATTCACAATAAGGGTGTTACACATTTGCACATTCACATATAGGTGGCGCTGTTGTAAATTTGAATCATGCAGCAAATAAAGATTGCAAATAAAGGCAATTGTGAATAAGGGAATACGTAAATAGCGGCAAGTGAAGGACCAGAAATATCACTCAATTCGCAATGATGGTTCCCATCAATTTCTAAATCATTTCTCTGAAATCGAGCAAAAAGACAAAAGAGGGAAACCTTAAATTGATGCCATTGTAATTGTTGTCACTTATATATCACTATTTGTTATTTATCAGATATTATTTATTTATTGCCAAAATTCTGGCTGCAATATAAATGCTTTTGCAAGTAAACATATTATAATAACGACATTTTCATTTCACACAATCAAAGACTATGTACACTCTTAAATAAATTCAATAATTTCATTCACACTCAATTAAAGAATATGTACACTTTGAAATATATTCAGGCCTGTCACAGAAAACCATTTCGATCGAAATGGTTTCCAAATCGTAATTTGCTTCTCCAGACAATCAAAACCGCAAAATTTTTTCTTTTTGAAACCACTTTCAATTATGTAAATGGTTTTGGTTTTTTTCCTATCTTAAACTAAAAAAATGTCCTTGCAATTGGTTTATATCAATAAAAGATACTGTTTTTTAATAGATTGCGGTGAAAATAAACATATTAATGATTAATTTAAACAATTATTGCGTATTTTTCGGGGGTAGCACAGCCAGCAACTTTTTTTTTTTGACTACTTTTTAATGCAGTATTGCCACCTTTTTTTTCGTGTAAACCACATATTTCTTCAAAGTAAAAGTAACTAATTTGCAATAACATTGCATACTGGCAAGTTTTGACGAAACAAAACGAAAGGCGCAACAAACAAAATAATTTGTGAAAACATGTAAGTATGGAAAAATTTTCTTAAATTATTTTATTTATTAACAATTCGCGTTATTTTAGGAGAAAACATAGGAGTCCCGCACAAGAGCGTATATTGGCCGAGTCTATGGATGCCCACCAGGACATAGCTAAGGGGTACGTAAAGGGAGATAGGGTGGCAGCTGAAGCGTTGTGGGCTGAACTAACCGCAAAATTAAATTCCTCCGATCCGCCAACGAAGGACATCAATGGGTGGAAAAAAAACCTGGGCGGACTGGAAGGTGTTTGTAAAAAGAAAGCTGTGCCACAACAAAAAAGAGGACAGAAAAACTGGTGGCGGCCAATACAACAATTACGTCCTAAACGATGTCGGGGATACTGTGGCGCGGGTGTCAGGACTTCATCGAAGTGTTGATGGAGTTCCTAGCGCGAGAACTTTAATTATCGTCTTGTCACTTGTAATAATTTTAACACTTTTGTTTATTTTAAAACATATGGTCTTTGCTTTTTTCTTTGCGTTCTTTATTCTTTGCGTTGCCATATCAAAAAAACGGGATATCTTCAGTTTGGGAATTAAAAAAATCGATCGATTTCTGAAGAAGGTTAAACCATATCGATCGATTTGGAAAATGTGAATTCGAAACCATATCACAAAATTCTGTGACAGGCCTGATTATTTCGCTCTGCAGTGAAGCAGCTTCCAAGCTTCCAATATTCACTCAAGTGCGTAATTTTATCGTCTCTCACACTATTTGCCAATGTAGAACTTTAATAGTTTAACGTTTTTTAATGTCATATGTAATGGTATACAGTATTGATCAACTTACTCTAATCTGTAAAAATAGTAACCAAAATATATAAAGTTATGTAGTTATCGCGCAAAGAACGTAATGAAGACAAAGGGATCATCTCACTCTTTTGGCTCTTTGGATCCAGAGCAAAATAAATTATCTATGCATGTACATTATTTCTGACTCAATGATCCAAAGAGAACATGTTTATCAGCTGCGCTATGTCAATGCCATCAAACGGTCATTATCCGCACTATTTTTATTCAGAGAGAATAAAATTCTCTTGTTCTTTGCTCTATGGACGAAGTAAATAAGTAGTTCCGCTCACACATAGCTGATATCCATAGAGCAAGTAATATTTACAGAATTCATCTCTCTCTGGATAGAAATCATGCGGATAATTGTTTACAAAGGCTCTGAAATCGCAATCCGGATAAAAAGTTTTGCTTAAATTTTGAGTGAAATTTAATAAATAATTGTCCTCATTAAGAGAAATTTGAACTTCAAAATATGTTAAAATTAAGTCAATATTACGTATCAACCCGCAATTTCGAATGCACTTGATGCATACCCCTAGAGAGAAGAATTATAGACAGAACCCGGATTTGTCTCCTAAGTGAAAATTTACACTATTAGAGCGGCCACAGAGCAGGCAAATACTGCGCTCTTGTCCGTTCTCTTTGTTCAATATCTCAGTAATTTTGCATATTTTTGTTAACGTTTTTGTTGATTGTAGTAACGTAATTACTAACATTTGAAAAGAATCACATCTGGTATTACAAATTATCTAAACAATCAAAGTGCCAAGTTGTAAAAGAGAGCGTAAATGTACAAGAAGTTTGTGCTCTTGAGTTAACATTAAGATTTACCAAAATTTATTTCGGACGCAAATGCGGCCTCTGTTTGTAGTTGTTCTCTGTACAGAAAGCGACTGGCAGATACCGATTAAAACACAGTTTGTGTTCTAACCAATTTCATATTTTTTATTCATATTCTTACAAATGAATGGCAACAATGTCCTTCGAGAGCAAATTTTACACAAATGGAGTGGAATTTGCATCGTTTAAAGTGTAGAGTAGCAACTGTATCCTATTTTAAGAGTATTCACATTTTTAAGGGGTGTCCCAATAAGAACGCAAGATTTAAATTTGGCGCCATTCGAAGTGTCATTGTTTGACATTTGAACAATTTTTATTGTTTGCTAGTAGAAGGTACGAGGTTAGTAAAAATGGAGCGCTACACGAATGAACAACGCATTCTCAATGTGAAATTGTTTTACCAAAATGCTGATAGTTTTACGGCTACAGTTTGCAAATTGCCATCAATTTGGGGTCGCAAGAATGCTCCAAAAGAGTCAACAGTAAAGAGATTAGTGGATAAATTTGCCAAAACTGGGTCTGTTAGTGATGTAAAGACAACAACGCGCCTTCGACCAGGTCTATCAACCGAAAATGTTGCAACCGTACGTGATGATGTCGCTCAAACTCCATCCACTTCAATTCGACACCGAACTCAGTAAATTGGTGTCTCCAAATCCACTATGCAGCGAATTTTGACGAAAGATTTGCATCTTCATGCATACAAAGTTCAATTGACTCAGGAACTGAAGCCAGCTGACCATGGACAGCGAAGAGAGTTCGTTAATTGGGTATTGGAGAGATAACATGAAAACGATGATTTTGCCGATAAAATCATCTTTAGTGGCGAGGCCCATTTCAATCTTGATGGCTTCGTCAATAGGCAGAATTGTCGCATTTGGGGTGAGGAAAATCCTCGAGTGATTTACGAAAAGCAAATGCATCCTCAACGTGTAACTGTGTAGTGTGGATTTTGGGCAGGAGGAATCATTGGACCTTTTTTTTTATGAAAATGAGGCATGTCAAGCGCAAACAACAAGTCAATGGTGTTCGGTATTGTGAAATGATAACCAGTTTTTTCGTGCCTAGAATTGAAGAAATGAATGTGGAGGGCATGTGGTTTCAACAAAAAGGCGCCACATGTCATACAGCCAGAGAAACAATTCATCGTGTGTTATTTCGCGTTTTGGAGACCAAAATTGGCCGTCTAGATCGTGCGATTTAATACCATTAGACTTTTTTCTTTGAGGTTTTTTGAAGTCGATGGTTTACGCGAATAAGCCGACGACGACTCAAGTCTTAAAAGAGGAAATTGGACGCTGCATTAATGAAATACCGCAGCATTTATGCAAAACGGTCATTGTTGATTTCATTAAAAGATCACGTGTGTGCAGCAAAGCTGCGGCGGCCATCATCTGCTCGATGTGTTGTTCCATTCTGTCTACTTTACGATATAATAAAATTTCACGATTTTGTTTAAATATCAGTGTTTTATTTAAAATGTAAACCTGGCGTTCTTGTTGGGACACCCTTTATTTCCCTGCGGAATAATTTTCCCTTCCAAATAATTTATCTGTATGAATTCTTGTCTGTGAACGATATCGTATTTTCCGATTATTTGCATATTACCCTGGCAGAAGAGTTTTTCTGCATGCATTTTTGTCTGTGAGTGCAGGATGTCATCCATTGGAAAAAGAATGGATTTTGTTACTGTTTCAGTACAGTAAATTGTATTTAATACTACTTATTTGTATTTGCTTAGAACTTAGTGAAAATCGAATGTAATGTGATCACATTCGATTGTTACTAAGTACACTTTTAAAGTACGTTTATTATTTTAGTTATTTAAGACGAAGTGCAACTTAATCAACATCTTATTTTATCTAAATCTTATATTATCTAAATTGTCCAACTCCAACATTACCTGTGCAGATTCGAAAGTTCCCCATTTACAATTTCCAAAGGATTTCGTTACAAATTTTTGCATAACTGCTCTGGAATAGCAATCGCATTTTGTTTCGCAAATATTAATAATAACAATAATAATACGGAATTGAAAGCGAAACTATTGCAATACTGACCAACAGAGCCAAGTGGCAACTGTGGTGTTAGGGGCTGGCGGCGGAATGTAGACTGCAATGATGATGACAGCAAAAGTGGTCATTCAGCAGCAAAACAGTTGTGATGATACATTAACACCCTTCCGAAGTAAATATGTAAATGCCACAGTTCAGGCAGACAATTCAATTCTGTTCATGTGGCATTGCCGGCACCCAAAGTAATACAATATTTTTTCGTTTGTTAACTATTTACTGCTATAGGGTGATAGGTGGGCAAAGGAAGGCAGGATTAACTTTTTACCATAGCGTTAGCTAAAATTGTTTGCATTTCCTTTTTGTCTTGGCAAATCATTGACCCATTCACACCCTTTTGCTGTATATAAAGCATTTTGAACATTTTGCAATCGGGTTTTTTTGGTAAGAAGCGAGACAATTTTGTCATACATGAAACTACAATTACATAAAAGACTCTGTGTACACTAGTTTGAAACACACATATGTAAATGTCCACTATATCCCCCCACTGGCAATCGATCTACATGCAGCCAGTCCGTATTATTGAGTGGTGTCTTTTATGTAATGGTAGATGATTTCGTTATTGTATAACACAACTCCAACAAAACCAAACCAAACCCATGTATTTCACCAAATATTAAAACTGCAGACACCAAAATTTTGTTGCGTCTGCGCTTTTAGCCCAGACAGTAGTCAACATTTCAACTCCAACTCTTGCCGTTGCTTTGGGTTGGAGGGTGGCAACTCCATTTCATTAGTACGCCGCGGCAATGCTATGGAAACTCTTACAACTCCCTTGAAATGTTGCACACACACACAGATTTGCGCACAATTTCCGTAATATATGAGTCGAATATCTGTATCCTGGCAAAGTGAAAACTGAAGTTGGTACATAGAGAAATTCCAGACTTTCGCTTTGGTTTCTATGTATTCGCAACTGCAGATGATATTTATTGTAGAGTTTCCCCCAAACTCGATTTTCTTTTTTTTTTTTTTTTTTTAGTTGCTAATATTATTTTACCGTCTAGTGAAGGGGAGTTGGTGAATACACAAAGACAGTGAGAAAAAAAGCGAGGGAAAACGAGTGAATGGAGTTTGAAAACTTTTATCAAATGTGTGTCTGTGTAACGCCGAAAGCTGAAATAATTTTCTACATCAGTGTTGGTGGATATATGATACAGATAAGATTGGGAGAAGAATGAAAACGGAAAACGGAAAACGTGTTTTAAGCTCATTAACTCCATAGTTATATTTGGAGAAAATTAAGCCCTTGTATTTCACATGAGAAAATGTGATCATATATCCAGAACTTTGTGTTACTAATATACATATATACAATGTATACCTATATGTACATATGTATACCTATACTCGTACAATCGTTGCCAGATGACTGACTGATTCGTGAATCCACGCCCCATCTCTAAACGACAGATACTACGAGCGCGGTCCCAAAACTGGTTAGTATGTTGAAAAAAAATTATTTTTGTAAAAAGTGGCAACCTTATACAACATATGTTTTCAGTTTTAAGGCGCCACGTTGTTTAGTATTTTTATTTGAGCCATCAAAAATAAAGGATCTCAGTGAATTTGTAAACATGGAAAAAATTGGCCACCGTTATGCAATTCAGTATCTCCATTTGAAAAGTCTCAGTCCAGCCAATATTAAAGCCGAGCTAGATTCTACTCTGGGGCGGTCTGCTCCTTCCTTTACAATTGTAAAATATTGGATAGCAGAGCTTAGACGAAGCCGTACGAGCTGCCAAAACGAACACCGTAGTGGTCTGCCAATTGAGGTGTCCACGCCAAACACGATTAAGAAAATCTACAAAATGGTATTGAATGATCGTGGACTGAAGGTGTGAAGACGGGAGCTAGCTGAAATTATAGGTCTTTTAAAAAGTGTTATACATCGTATATTAACCGAAGATTTGAAGATGGGAAAGCTGTACGCAAGATGGTCGCCACGCTTGCTTTCAATAGAGCAAAAACAGCTTTGTGAAGATGTTTCAGAAGAGTTGGGTTGGTTTGGCGATATTTCATCGCAATAAAGACGTAATTTTGCGTCGATTTATCACCATGGATGATACAAGGGTCCACCACTTTACGCCTGCGATAAAGGAACAGTCAAAGCAGTGGACCAGAAGGGGAGAATCATGTCCAAAAAAGGCGAAGACGTTTTGATCTGCAGACAAGGTCATAGTGTCTGTTTTTTGGGATGCTCATGGGAATATTTTTTTTATTGATTATCTTCCGAAAGGAAAAACCTTTAATGGCGAAAATTATGCTAATTTAGTGCAGGGTTTGGTAGTGAAATTATGGGAAAATGGCCCCATTTGGCGAACAAGAAATGTTCTAGCTCACACATTCGCTTTTGACAGTATATGGACATAATTAATGAACTAAAGTTCGAATTACTTCATTGCGCATTTTATTCACCAGATTTAGCTCCCTCGAACCATTTTCTATTTCCAAACTTGAAAAAATGGCTCAGTGGTAAACGATGTGTCTTTAATGAAGAGGTGGAGTTTGGGGTTGATGGCTATTTTAATGGGTTTGACAGTTCTTACTATAAACAGGGTATGGAAGCTATTGAATATTGCAGGAAAAATTGCATCGAGCAAAAGAAAGATTATGTTGAAAAAATAAAGTGAATTTTGCCCAACTTTTTTGTGTCTTCTTTGCTAGTTAGGCTAGTTTTGAACCCCCCTTGTATATACAATTGTTGCGATATAAGCGATTGGCTCACTAATCCATGCCCCACCTTCAAACGGCTGATGCTATGATCTTCAAATTTGGACAGCAGGCCTTCAATACGATGAGAACGCGTTCCAAGTGCAGATTTTTTAGGTTAGCATCTCTATGGGGTAAAACAGAGTAAAAAAAAGGGACCAATAGCGTACCTTTACATAGATTGAAACGATTGAAAACACAATTAGGAATAGGATACAAGGTCAGAAAATTCATTAGTGAAAATTCGTACATTTAAGAGGTATCGTCTCAAAGACAAATCACTGAAGCTGGAAACGCCAAAATTAAGGAGTATACGAGAATACACGTATTCCGCTTACGATATAATGTAAATTTTTTTTTTTAATTCATAATTTTACGGGTAATAAAGGGTATATTTTAGTGCAAGCTCAAGAAGATGAAATTACGAGAACATGAATTATACACTCCTTTACAAGCGAATAAACTTAAAGTTTTGGAAATCCGTATTTTTAGAGAATAAAATAGTAAACAAAAGAGATAAAACTTGTACATCCCCTTACAAAAGCGACTGAATCGGAAGGAACACATCTGCGATGTAAATTATTTTACACCGTAGACACTCGATATAAAGTGATTTTTCCTAAATCTCTTCTTTTAGGGGATAAAAAAGTGAAAGAAGTGTGAAAAAAAGAGAAGCGCAAACCATTTTTCCATCGGCTGGATCAAGCCAGGGACAAAAACTGATCTTACTCGATGTTGGCGAGTTGTAAAAACTGCATTTTATTCTACCGGCTCCGGTAGTCTCCGGCAAGAAAGGAGACTGAAGTTCTACCATCGCTGATGACAGAAAAACAACTGAATCTAAAATATTAAATTTACGACTTAAATTATTTTACACCGTAGACACTCGATATAAAGTGATTTTTTTCGAAATCTCTGCTTTTAGGGGATAAAAGAAGTGAAAGAATTGTGAAAAAAACATTTTCCTATCGGCTGGATTAAGCGAATGATGCTAGAATTACTAAAACTTGGGACATAAATTGATCCTATTCGGTGTAGGCAAGTTGTAAAACCCGCATTTAGAAATTTATATTTTCTGAAAACAGGCGATAAAGGAGACTAAAATTGTACCATCGCTCATAACCAACGGTTGACGCTCAAATCACCAACATTAAAGTAAATACATGGACGACCGATAAAAAGGTGTTTTCCGAAATTCCTGCCTTCAGGGAATAAACAACAGCCCAGCCAAAAAAGTAGAAGTCATTCCAAAAAATAGTAAAGGGTGATTTTTTAATCGTAGTTTTTTTTATCGTATGTTAAAATTTTTTTTTTTAAAATCATATATTAAAATTTTTAATTGGAATCGATAAATTGGTCTTTGTCATTTAAGTTGTAAAGATAATCTCACGTAAATGTTGTCCGCGGCTCCGGACAATTGTCCGGAATGTTGTCCATTCGGAAGATCTAATTTTTCGTCATTTTTTCGAGCATTTCGGCCTGTATTCCACGCATAACGCGTATTATGTTATCCTGTAAGGCTTCAATAGTGTTCGACTTGTCCACATAGACTAACGACTTGACATAGCCCCACAAGAAATTATCAAGAGGCGTTAAATCGCAAGATTTTTTTTGATGAAACCACATGTCAACCAAGTTCAACTCAGGCAATTGAGGCGAAAAAATTGCGTGTCATGGCTCGATATCGTTCGCCGTTGACGGTAACGATTCTTTCACGGTCGTCTTTGAAGAAAAATGGACCGATGATGCCGCCAGCTTATAAACCACACCAGACTGTCGTTTTTTCGGGAAGCATCGGTAATTCATGTATGGCATGTGGCTGTTCATCACTCCAGATGCGACAGTTTTGCTTGTTTACGTATCCGTTCAGCAAGAAATGAACCTCATCGCTAAACACAATTTTTCGATAAAACAGCGGATTTTTATTGAGATTTTGTAAGGCCTGTTCAACAAAAATTAGACGTTGTGGTAGGTCATTCGTCAATCCATGGCAGAGTATACAGGGTTGCCCATATTCGACGGACCCATCTGGCAACGCCATAACTTTTGACAGAGATGTCAGATCGCTTAATGACATACC
The DNA here is from genome assembly GCA_019455685.1 of Philornis downsi. NCBI lineage: Eukaryota > Metazoa > Arthropoda > Insecta > Diptera > Muscidae > Philornis > Philornis downsi. The sequence continues at coordinate 778,650 of JAHXMU010000534.1, forward strand.
GCGTTTGAAGCGTCAGTCCAAGCAGATTTTTACCATGGAACAATACACGCCACGCGAGCGCTCTGAAATAGTTGAAATTTACATTCAACAGAAGAAGTCAATTGTGAAAACTCAACGTGCTTTTAAAATATTAAAAAATGTGAGAAGTGCGCCTTCTAAGAACACCATTAAGCGTTCATACGAAAAATTTTCGACTGGTGAGGCTCTTTCTAATCCGAAGAGGCCAAATAAAAGTCGACCAAGGCGATCGGCCGAGAATATCGCTGCCGTACGAGCCAGTGTTGAGAGGTCCCCAAGAACATCCCAAAAACGCCGTTCTCAGCAGTTGGGCATGGCTCGGTCCACTTTACAACGGATTATTCGCGTTGATTTGCATTTGTTCCCGTACAAAATTCAATTGACGCAAAGATTGTTGCCTGCGGACAAGCCTCGTCGATTGGAATGGGCCCAACGAGTCATCGAAATGGCCGATGATGACGAGCAATTTTGGAACAAAATTATCATGTCCGATGAAGCCCATTTCACATTGAATGGGACCGTAAATAAGCAAAATTGCCGTATTTACGCCACTGAAAATCCTCAGGAGATTCAAGAATTGCCTCTTCATGACGAAAAAGTCACAGTTTGGTGCGGCGTTAGTGCGAAAACGGTCATTGGGCCGTTTTTCTTCCAAAACGAAAATGGCCATGCTGTTACCATCAACCAGGAGCGTTATCGCGACATGATGACCAATTTTGTGATGCCAATTATTCGTCGAAAGCGTATGAGGCAGTTCTGGTTTCAACAAGACGGCGCTCCACCGCACACAAGTCGCATAACAATCGATTTTCTGAAGAATTTGTTTCCGGGCCGTTTGATGTCGAAAAGTGGTGATTTGGACTGGCCACCGCGTTCGCCCGATTTGACGCCCGCTGACTTCTTCTTGTGGGGACATTTGAAGTCAAAGGTTTACGTTAACAAGCTAAGGACCGTAGAAGAGCTCAAGGACAACATTCGTGAAGAAATAACCGCTATTCCGGCCGAAATGTTGGCGAAAACGATGGAAAATGCTGCAAAAAGGGCACAATACGCCATCAACGCCAGAGGCGGCCATTTGAGAGATATCATATTCAAAAATTGATGTAAACAAATCTACTTGGAACAAATTAAATGAATAAGATTGCCAACCGCCAAATTTTTATTTTTTTCTTTGATTTTTTTTTTAAAACATGGGTCCGTCGAATATGGGCAACCCTGTACTGTACACTTTACACTTTGACAGATGACGTTTGGACGCTATTAACAACCAGTGCTGCCAACCTGAAAAACTAAAATCTTAAAAAATCACCCTATATTTTCATACCTTCCACAATGGTATATGAACATATTTTCCACTACCTAGGAGGCTCTTTTTAATTACACCGATAGTGATTATAAGAATATTAATTCTAATATAATAAGAATATTAATTTTAATTTCTAATATTTTCTTTTTATGTTTCCGATGCAAAACTTAAAATTTGTTAACACGTGTTTAAAAACGTTGTTCATCAATAATTTAAATTAGTAAGTTATGTGAATTTTGATTAAAAGGAGAAAATTATCATAAAAATGATCTAAATAAACAGTTTTTACAGCTTTAGAGGATCTGGTGAGAAGGCAGGGAAAAGGTGTCAAAAACAAAAGCATTCCTCTTATGACAAGCCCATGTTGAATTCTTTGATGAGTATCCAATTTTTCACCACTTCCAGGCCACGATCAGCGGATCTTTGTAACCTTTTAATCACCGAATTTTTCCATGTCGATGGGAAGTATCCTATGTCAGCAATTGTATTGAATATTTTTACCAGATGTTTTATTGCAAAAAGGATTGTCCTAAGAGCATTTTCGGTGTAATCAAGTCGATACGCGTAGCGTTTTTCGACTTAAGGTTTGTAATCAAGTTCAGAATCTCGCCCACAGATCTCGCCCACAGAACTCGTTCCAAATGTTTGGAAAAAACCCCGTTGCCTTTTCCACGTCAAATTTGACCCAGTCTTAATTTTCCATTCGTGGCAAAAATTTGGTTTCACAGGAGCACTGGCGTTTCCCAGAGCCGTCCATAAAGTATTGTCATTGTGAAATAAGTCTGTGGCGTAATTACAGGTATTCCATACATTGAATTATTTTAGGGCAAACTGTAATTTAGTAACTGCCCCTTTTCAGCCTTATAATTGCCTAATATATTCATCTACCAGACAAAAGCTACTTCTTTAAACGACGAGTCCAATTGCTCCAGTTGCACATTCTCGGATCAGGATCCCTATAATCAATAATTGCGGTTGGCTCTAATATTTTGTTCTTATTATTATCTATGTTAAGATGAGTGATTTATTAGGACGCCCCATCTGATCCCACTATTGGGCCTGTTAAGTACCACTGGCATACGAGTGCGGTCCCCCAACTAGCCGACCTAAAAAAGAAGACAGCAAAAAGTTGGGAACATTTTTCTTTAAATAATTTTCAAGATAATCTCTTTCTAATTCGACACACTTTCTCCAGCGATAAGAACTGTCAAACACTTTAAAATGGCCATCAACCCCAAACTTCACCTTTTCACTGCTGGCAAATCTTTTACTTTACGCTGCACTAAATTAGCATAATGCTCGCCATTAATTGTTTTCCCATTCTGAAAATAAATATCAATAAAAATAATCCCATGCGCACCATAACGAACTGACGCTATGATCTTGCCCGCAGATGGAACTGTCTTCGCCTACTTTGAACACGATTCTCCTATTCCAGTCCACTGCTTTGACTACTCCTTTGTGTCAGCTGTGAAGTGTCGAACCAATATCTCATGTATGGTTATAAATCGACGCAAAAAATCGGCTTTATTGCGTTGAAATATCGCCAAACCAACCAAACTCTACTGAAACATCTTCACGACGCCCTATTGAAAGCAAGCGCTGCACCCATCTTGCGCACAGGTTTCTAATCTTCAAATCTTCGGTCAATATATAGCACTTTTTGAAATGTCTGTCATTTCAGCCCCACCTTGAGCCGACGATCATCCAATACCATTTTGTGAATGTTCTGACGTAGACACTTCAATTGGTCAACTACTACGGTATTCATCTTGGCAGCTCGTACGGCCTAGTTTAAACTCTGCTACCCAATATTTTATTGTCGTAAACGAAAGAGCAGACTCCCACAGAGTAGAATATAGCTCGGATTTAATATTGGTTGGGCTGAGACCTTTCAAATGGAAATGTTGAATTACAAAACGGTGACCTTCTTTTTCCATGCTTACAAATTCACTGAGATCGTTTAGTTTCGATGGCTCCAATAAAAATAACAAACAACATAGCGCCTTGAAACTTAAAACATATGTTTATTGATGTTGCCACTTTACACCAAAATAATATTTTTTGCACCACTGGCATCATCTATATAGGTACGTCAGGTTGGTTAGGCTAGTTTTTGGACTGCCCTTGTAAAAATTGAGTTTCGGCAACAGTTTTTATCAACGTAAGACACACAGATATTAGCGTGCCTATTTTGTTGCTCCAGGCGTGTTCTCACTTCATTCACCACCAAACGGGATGTCTGTTGACATTCAGTCAGTGCGGAGAGCTCTCACATAGAAAGTTTTCCTGCAATGTTGGACTTCATTTATCACATTATAATTTTAAATTCTTCTATTATCACTATAATGTCGTTGTCCTGGAAAGTTGATTGGATATTGTGCAAGAATTATTGTATAAGCGTAGTGGAAGCTGATTAATAAACCTAAAGCCTGACTTATAACGATTTCCTTCTGACGGAGATATTATCCAAATATCAAAAGAACATTTTGCTTTAGAGGCATTTTACGATACAATATCGAGATGATCGCAGGGATTAAAATTATTTTGAATAGTGTACAATTCAGGTGCACAGAGGGCCAAGTGAGAAGAAAAACATAAATATTTAGGCTTTCTTTAAACTAAGTTTCGTAGAGAAATTGTAAACAAAGAGACAGCATTTCAAATGAAAATATGCTTGAGGGCACCCTATCATGACGTTGGATGTTTCACAAGCTTCTCAAGCATACCGTCTAAAGGTTGTAAGAATTTTCGGAGCTTGGAAGTTTCGCAAATGCTGACCGAACTGAATAATTCGTAATTTTTTGGGAAAGTGTCAACAAGGTGAAAAAATAAAATAATAAATTCAATAAATCAGCAACGAATTTTCAGGGACATTTTAAAATAATTATTAAAAATTCAGAACTGCATTGACCTGGCAATTTGGACAATCGATATACACGATTCCCACTGAAATACAGAAATTCAGTCTGATCTGTGGTTATTATTGAAAGTAACTGTGTTTCAGACGAGTAAATATTCTATTTGGTCTAAACTTACACAGCTCTTTCGTCAGTTATTAAAACTATGTGTTAGAGATTACTAAATCTTCTCGGACTTAGATATACAAAATGTTAAAATTCATTATGTACTTTATAGACTGAGAATCTGTGACCTTTGTTGTAGGCTACTGGAATAGTTTCACACCCATTTATCTTATCGACTGCACTAAGACTACTATAAGGTCTTTTCATATAGAACAACTAAACATATAAAACAATATTTTATCATCTTAGACATATAAGCGCCATATTTAAGTTAAAAATAGCCAAATGTGTCTGGTATGGAATCTCACACACACAAACTCTCAATCTTGTGAACTCACATTTAATCTTACATATCCTGAAGGATTTTTGGCAAACAACACAACAAATTATATACAGTCATTTGCGATAGCCAAATCTTTATTAAGGGAGTCTTAAAAGCTATAAAATTCTAGAAAATTAGGGTGTTGTCTGGCAGACTCACACTTGGTTACTGACCAAACACAACAAATTCAGGCATAACTCTACACAGACAGGAAATACAAAGCCATGTGTCTGTGTTTCTATATATATATATATATATATATATATATATATTTACATCGAAGCAAGGATGCAATAACACGCACACTTGCACACCACAGCACACATTAACAAATGGCGAACAAAGAAGAGACAACAAGGAAATGCAGACACATTTTTAATACTGGCAACACACAGACACCGAATTTAATGATGCTACCCCTCTCTCTCTCTCTCCATAAGTTTAGGATATATGTAGACAGACAATTCACACACATTCGTTTAAAACCTAACAAGAATAATTGTGCTGTACAATCACATAGAAATTTTCCATAGATGTTTATACATTCAAGAGAATAATTTGGTCCGAAGGATTACTCTTCCCTTTCACAAGTTTGCCTCAAATAAGGGAAGTTTCATTTCATTTTTCAATTGAAACGGAATTTGGAATAATTAGAATGTAAAAAGTACTAACAAGACGAGAGCCTTTTGAAAATACCCCGTCTGTTGTATTTAGAGTTTTTTTTTTTTTTTTGAACAAACACAAGAACAACTTAATTGTGAAGAAATTTGGAACATCAAATTGTACAGATTTATGTAGGAAATGGCACCGCGGAAAAAAATGTAAGGAATAAGAATATTCATTTGAATAGATAGAAAAGCTAACAAAATACATTTTCATACAGAAAAGTTAATGAGACACAGTTTTTCTATATAGAATAGTTGCTGTATTTTGCAGTTTTGAAACTAAATAAACGATACGATCAGTTTTGTTAAGGCAACTTTTGCTAAGGCAACTTTTCTACATAGAAAAGTTGTTAAGGCAATTTTTCTACATAGAAAAGTTGTTAAGGCAACTTTTCTACATAGAAAAG
>JAHXMU010000534.1:784403-830160 GCA_019455685.1 Philornis downsi
CTTTTCTACATAGAAAAGTTGTTAAGGCAACTTTTCTACATAGAAAAATTGTTGTTCCACATAGAAAAATTGTTAAGGCAACTTTTCTACTTAGAAAAGTTATTAAGTCAACTTTTCTACACAGAAAAGGTGTTAAGGAAAGTTTCCTACATAGAGAAGTTGTTAAGGCAACTTTTCGTATAGAACGGTTTTGGGCAATGCAACTTTTCTTTTGCATTTCTCTGCATTAGTTTACATTCTCTGCTCATTTTTCGTATCTTCCCATTGTGAAAAGTCCATGTCCACGTAATTTTACATATTTTTTTTTTTTGTTTGAATTGTTGGTTCCTTTCCATTTTATGTAAATCCCAGATCATTGAAAACCCACTACTCCAATTGCTGCAAATGCACAGAGACAAATGGAAAATCAACCACTATTTTCTGTTGTAATGTCATCACAGTCGTTGTCACTGCCAGTGACTCTTCCAGTAGTGCCACTGTCATTGTTGAATATCTAGAATTTCATTATCAGTTTTACTGCTGATGTAACATTGTTGGTGTTGTTGTTGTTTTTGATGTTGATGTTTTTCATGGCTTTAATGATTTCCCTTTCTACCAATGTCTGGCATGAAGTACACAGCCACATGTACCTATACATATACACCCATGTACGCGAGTGCATACGAGTATATGTGTTTAATAACAAACGCCCACACGCACAGTTACAACTTTACACTACGGGTATTTTGTTCGTTTGTATGTAGTGGCGCACTGCTGGCCTGGTTGGGGATTACAAAACAGCCACTGTAGAGCAGCAGATGAAGACAACAACGGCAACAAACATGAAGGCAAAAGTATCTTACCTAGGTATTACTTCATATCACCCTATATAAAATTTGGGTTCAACAAAGATCCGTTGGGGATTGAAGGATTTCTACTCATCTCAGTCGCTGCGATAACATTAAGAACTGGAACTTCGGCCTGGTGGATGATTTTACTCGCTCCGCCGCTAACTACCGGCAGCCGATATTATTAAGAATAAAGTAAACGTACGCAACAATGACACCATATCTGGACGAATACCGATGCAGGAAGCTACACTAGCATTTTTCACAGAATTCTGAGAAATAATGATTGTTTCGGAACTAAACATCATCAACAATTAAATCAATGACAGGTGCAGAAGAAGACATCCAAAACTTTGTTAAAAGAACCAGGCGTTTGAGACTCCATCGAATGTCGAAGCGCTTGGAATTCTTTATTTAAGGCTCATAATCGACAATCATTTTGAATAAATGCCCACCAAGGTAAGAACTGGAAGTTCTTTATTCAAAATTTATAATTTGTGGTTACATTCCATTTCAGCTTCTTAAAAAAATCAATCAACTATTTGCATCCCATGAATGCGTTATGGAAAAGCTTACACGCAGTCCATTTTTAGGCCCACTGAAGGGAAACCATTATTTACTGACAATACAATCCTCTCCTTCGTTATTCAGACTTCAGTCCTTTTCTGGAGGTTCCTTGAATTTGAATTTGTTACTAGGAATTCGGTTTATTTCCAAAAGATTTCTCGCTGTGGTTTTCTAAAAGATTTGTCGCCTTCGCCACCAGGAATTCGGTTTGTTTCCCCAATCGTTCTACGTTCTTGCTTTCCGAATTACTATCTGTTTCTTAAAGCTAATCATGCTGATCCCACAATTTCGTTTAGTTTGATGGGCGGAAGCTGGGTTGTAACTGGGAGTAGCTTAGCTCAGGGTCTGACAAAAAGCCTTGTCTGCTACTGAGACTGATAGGGATACATAGGGGCAGGTCTCGGGTTCGCGGCCTGTCATCTGTATCTTTTTGATCTCTCACCATCGCCGAACGGAAGAGCTTTGGAGTTTTCCCCATCTCCCATCGGTGAGGATACTGCATTCTTGCAATGTAGCATCGACCGTTCCATCTACCTGGGGCCTCCGTACCTGCAGGTATGTAAAAAATGTTCAGTCTGTACTCTTTTGCTGCAGGGCAACCAATCCCGTGAAGTATGGTATATAAATCACAGTTTGGTAGCAGCTTTTACTTTTGCTTTTGCTGCGCAGCTCCAGCCGGTGAGTTTGACCGGTAGCGTGGGGATCAGGAGGCCCGGACTGATCATTTGGTGTAAGATCTCTAGTGGGAGCATCAAGTAGGATGTAGTTGAAATCAAAATCGCTGGTAAAGACTTTGTGCTCGAATATGGAGTTGCATTGCTACCGGGTACTACAGACCCATAGGGTAGCAGAGGTGATAAGATAGGCCTCACCTCCGCTAATTGGGATTATGTTCCATACTATCATAATCAATTTGGTATTTTCTGGCTGGAAGAAGAGGCTGACAATTGCTGTGGCATGCTTCCAAAATTGTCAGCCCCTATTCCTAGATAGTCAAAGTTTAACTTGGCTGTCCCAGGGGGCGCTGGCAATCGCATTGTAAAATGCCCAGGATGTCGCACACCGTGGGTAAGGCCTTCACGGCGAGAGTCACGTTAAACCCCCGTGGATTCTTCTTTACATGGTCTTCAGTATTTGCCTGGAGCATCTTCGTCCTCATTATCAAGAATTCCTTTTCCAAGGATTTCTTGCCTCCCTTATTTGGGTTTCAGTTAATTTCTAGTATGTTCCTTATCTTAGCTACTAAGTATTCGGTTTTGTTATTCGCACTTCGGTCTGTCTGCTCTAAGCAATGACCTTTGTTACTACAGCTTGCTTCCTAAAAGTTCTCCGCCCAAAGACTTGCTTCAATATTTTCTAGAAGAAGCTATACTACTGAAAGTTAAATAGAGATGAAAATGTAGTGCGTCTAGTAATCTTACCATATCCAAAGGAATTTGTGAGAGAATGCCTTACGGGCTACGACTTCTGCCAATGGGTATTTCAATCGTCATTCCATGGTTTGAGAGCCAGCTTGAAGTGGTAAGATCGAAACTCAGACTTCATTAAATCCACCTTCTAAATTCCTGTAATAATATTTTGTCTTGCGACTGTGAAAATGTAAGTACCGCCAACATTTCTATATTATGCGGATGCGGTATTTATAAGTTTTAGATGTTGTACGAGTAACTGTGTGAACTCACACACATGTGTTAATGTATACGTGTCCGCCTGAATTTTTGTTGATACAATTTTTGGTACAGTTTACCAGAGTTTTTGTCTTTGTGTTGGTGTTGTATTTCAATGTGTGCAACAATAAAAATAAGCAGCAAAAGCAATTGCTCCACTACCCCAAAGTGTTGCAGATGATGAAAGTCAGTGTCACACCGAGAGAGAAAAGCAACAACACAAACAAAACAACAACAGCACAACCAAAAGAACGACAACATTTTGTTGCAGCATTAGAACAGTCAAGGAGCTGGGGCATGATATCGGTTGGTTTTGCAACCAAACGATGACTGTGCAAAATAACAACCAGGGGGAATTTGTTTGCTGTTAGGTCCTTTGGTAACGTGTAAGAGTGTTCTTTGTAGCAGGGTTTGTTTTTTGCATTTGTTCTGGGCTTTACTAAACCACGGAGTAAGGAGTAGTCAGTCCATAGACGACGACGTTTGACTATTTTGAGCCAAAAAAAGGAAAAAAAATAAAGGAACACGAAAACATTTTACATAGAGGTTAGGGTAAAAAGGACCTCTAAGCGAAATTTTGCAAGACTGAATGCTGCTTCAATGTTTTGCTCATCCTCTAAATATTGCTATTTGTTTTACACTCCCAAGGATATGCTGAAGCAGTGAAATGCCCTTGCTGGCTTTTGGCTTTGCAGCAACCCTTGGCCAAAGTGTCGCCGGTCTGGTTCTTTTACTATATATTGTTAATGTTATCGCCAACGAAATGCTGGCGTTATCGTCTCATCGTCCCGTGCACGAATGCTTCAAAGCTCCATGGCACTGCCGTCCGTCCTGTGCACGGCGGTGGTTGTTGGTCGGCTGCCTGGCTGGCTGTTGTGTACGTGCTCAACAGTAGCGGCAGCAGCAGATCAATGACCTGCATTTTCAGAATTTCTGAGACAATTTTCAATCGATAAAACTGCAATAAATGTGAGTTCTTTGTACTCGAATGTTGTGTGGCAAACAGCTACCCAGAATGCCACCGCCCTAGGCGTGGTAATTGTTTTACGTATAAATATATGTATATATGTATATAAACATGAGTGTGTCTGTGAGAATATTGCAACATATTCGCCTGATGTTGCATAAAGACTCAAGTACAATACTCCCGTGACTATTAATTTGGTAGTCGTATAACGAAAATGAATGTTACGTCAACAATGCACGATTTCGTCTCTGCCGAATTTCAAAAAAAAAAAAAAAAGAAAGAAAAAGTAAAAAATAATAACGGAAATGAAAATCACCAAAGAAACGGAAAGGTAGCCAAGTTTTCTTTTTCACTTCGTGAAACACGAGGATATGGCATAGAATGGAGTAGAATGAAACTTGTCCTTTTCTCAGCCATGAATGAAATATAAGAAAAAGTAGGAAAAAGTCACGCTGGAGGAGAGGATAAGACCAGGAAATACGTAGTGATGGAAATGCACTCGCTTGCAGTTACACTCAGATGAGAGTTAGAAGCTTCCAGATAAATTAATAACGAAAACAATTAATTAAAATCTTGCTGAAAAGAGCCGACTATTTTAGCTGGACACTACCTAATTTTTCCTTCGGCCTTTCTTACGACCTCATCTTCTCTACCAGTCTATAGAGGCCGATTTCAATGCAACCTCATAAGCCTATATAAACAATTTACGTGAGCCAGTACTGGAAGTACTCTCCTTTGCCAGGGATAAGACCATTCTTACGACCTCATCTTCTCTATCAGTCTATAGAGACTGATTGCAATGCAACTTCACAAGCCTCTATCAACGATTGAAATGGGCCAGTACTGGAAATACTCACCTTTGGCAGGAATGAGACCTTTCTCACGACCCCCTCTAATCTATCAGTCTATAAAAACTGATTGCAATGAAACTTCACAAGCCTCTATCAATGATCTTAATTTCACCACAGCACGCTCTATACTCACATTAAAGGTCCAATACAAAATGATCAGGTGGAAATGGTATCCTATTCCTTATGTTAATAAAACATTCTCTGGTTGCAGCAGTCCTATTAACAATACAGGTGAACAGGGACCAATACTGGATGGAAATCCCAGTAATATACCGTAAAAGAAAAGGTCACTGTTCACGCTTCTTAACCGAGCTTCACATTCAGTTCCAACTCCCTGCAGTCCGACAACTGGTGCCGCCACATATAACAGCAACTGCCATTATCAAGTTAGGCGTGAGTGTGGGATAAGCCTGGTCCAACAGCCATGATGGCCACATGCCACTTATGAAAGAGATGTCGTAGAAAGATTAGCTGAAACTTCCCCGCAGTAGTAGCTCTATCCCTCCAGCCTTAGAATTATACTTCATTGTATTCGATAGCGCACTCGTTCATTATCCAGTTAGCACTAAATACTCTGTTTTCACGTATCGCGTAAAACATGTCGCCAGTCTTCCACAATCCAAACTTCGGTTTCCAGGTTTCTTGAACTTGAAACTTGAGTTTCCATAAAAGAACCTAAAGTCGCACGTCTGTTCCGGCCCTCTTTTCAAAATATTTTTTCTCTATGACACATATTCGCCAAAGAGAACAATAAATTTGTCTCTCGTTCTCCCATGGTGGTTGCCATGTACTTCATCTCAGTGGTGTAACCTAGCACAGATCCAAAAACAAAGGTAGACACAATATTTATGAGAATAGTTGGGAAGGTTGCTAGGTTCAACGTCGGTTGGAGAGTGTTGTGCGTAAAGTTGATCAAAGTAGTCTAATCAACCTTACACACATAACACACTTTATCTATGCAGCTTACCTTATTCAAATATACTCAGTATATATTACTCGCCTAAACTAACTGGACTATCTAATCTATAAAATCCATCTAACCTTCTAATCCTAACCATTTTGCTTAAGTTACCTAAGCTACCTAACCTATCTGCGCTATTAAACCTGCTTAATCTCCCTGTATAGTTATTTACATTTCTACCTGTTCTACCTAGATAGTTATTATGCAAAACTATTATCCTTGTAAAAACTAAGTTTTTCTGGACTAGGCGACTGCAGAAATGCTGCTATCTGAATTCAAGTCTACACAATCATATAAATTCATGGGCTTCTCGTATTCTTCGATAAATTTTCTAATCGAATCAAATATTTGAAGATGTTAATGCCTCATAAATCCAGGAACCACTTATTGACGGAATTAGGTATACTTCATTCGTCTATTACTTTATAGGTAGAATTGAATTCAGTTTCTTATGCGTCCTTATTTTACCCATCTAACTGACACATATGCATGTGAAAGTCAATGTGTCTGTAAGTTACGGGTAAGCTCCTATACCGCGCAACAGATAATGAAGAAACTTTGGCGAATGGTTCCATAAGTATATGGGATGGTTCGTAGTGTAGTTCAGTTGTTTCGTATTACAACTCGTTTGATCAAAAGCTGGTTTCCGTAAGTGCTTGTATTTGGATTGATCGTAAATCCAAAACGATATGTACATAAATATGTGTCTCTGAACTAACTTGCGAACACTTGGATTATATTAAAACTATGTATTGTGATATTGAGGAATTTGTCCTATCCTTTAATTGAAGGAGTATAGTAGTCGAAATTAGGATTGGCCGTAATGATTAGTGTAATGATTAACACACACATATGGTTTGGGATATGTATCACATGATACAAGTTTGACGCCTTGGAATAGGCTTAAAGGACCCTAATTATCTTAAGACGAAATTCGATTATGTACATCTGTCTTTCGGTTAGCCAGTCAACCGGTTCTCTGTTTGGCTGGCTGGCTATTGGACATGATACTTCAATTGTCATGTCCACTAGCCACTCTTTAATAATTCTGATCTGCTGTCGTGATCTGATATTGTGATATTGAAAATGTTGTCTATTTTTTAATTGAAGAAGTGAATAGTCAAAATTATGTATGTATGGCTGTTAACTGAGGAATGAATAATCGCCCTGAAAAGGACGTAAATGGAAACGATTACAAACTCACGTATTGCAAGGTGTACATCTCCGTTCCTCTTATATATACAATAATAGACATTTGTTTGCATAACAATCACCAGGGTTACATCCTTCATTGGCCCATTTGAAATAAGGTCATCGTATTATTGCATTGGTGACATTTCTCTAAAAATCCATTAAAATTTTGGTAAAACTCCCACCACTATTTTGTATACTCGTAATAAAACCTAACATTTTTATAACCCTGATCATATATCAAAGAACATTAAAAAGCATATGGTAGTGTATGCGGTCATTACTTTCGGTAGACTCCCTACCGCTATCACAAAGACAATCGCCGATTAGTGGCGAACAGGCGCACGAAGGGAATGAACAAGTTCTTGGTTGGCCTTAACATTCAGATGTAAGTAATTGCAATTTCAATGCCCCAAAAAGAGCGCATGCTCTAAAAAGTCCCCACCATGAAATAGGTGGGTTGAGGATGCAATACTGCATATGCAGTAGTGGATTCACTAAGGCACTGTAGTAAGGCTAATGGCCTCAAGAGTATGTTCAAAGAGAACGCTCTCAGTGTCGGGTAGGAGAGAAGAGGAGGGATAGCATAGGCAAGGCATCAAGGAGTGTTAGATGTAAAAGTGTAATGGTATACATAAAGGGAGGATTGGCAGAAAAAATAGGAGAATGGGAGCATAGATGACAGAGGGAGAGGACGAACCGATAATAAAAAGAAAAATGTACATCTATTAAGGCAAGGTTTGCCCAAAGTTTGAACATAATTTTATATTCCATCCATAATTATTGATACGTAATTTAAAACATAATTAGTTGTATAATTTTTAGGGCACAGAAGTTACATATATCTGTCTTCCTGGCTAGTTGACCGACTACCTTGTTGGTTGTCTTTGAAGTAGAAGATTGCAAAATGTGGCAGCTTTGATAATTCCGTACTGCTTAATACAAATTGTCATATTGGGGCAATTTGCTTCATTCCTTGAGGTAGCCTAAAATACAATTGTGAAATATCTACTTGAATCCGTTATTACTTTCCACACCCTAATTTTTTTCCACTGTGGTTCAAGAGCGGTCGCAAAATTAGGCGACCTAACAAAGAAGACACAAAAAAGTTTGAATTTTTTTTTTTTTTATTTTTAAACATAATTTCTTTTTAGCTCGAAACACTTTTTTCAGCGACGTTTTACACTCTGTTTATAGCAAGAACTGTCCTTAAAATACCCATTAACCGCAGACTCCACATCTTCATTGTTGGCAAATATTTTACCACCGAGCCATTTTTTCAAGTTCAAAAAATAGTCCGAGGGAGCTAAATCTGGCCAATAAGATGCGCGATGAAGTAATTCGAACTTCAATTCATTTATTTTGGCCATTGCTATAGTGGATGTGTGAACTGGAGCATTGTCTTGATGAAGCAACACTTTCTTTTTCGCCAAATGCGGCATTTTTTTCATAATTTCATTGCCTAAACGCTGCAATAAATTAGCATAATGTTCGCCGTTGATGGTTTTTTGCTTTTTGAAGATAATCAATAAAAATAATCCCATGAGCATCCCAAAGCACGGACCCCATGACCTTGCCTGCAGATGGAACCGCCTTCTCCTTCTTTGGACACGATTCTCTCGTTCCAGTCCACTCATACAGGGTTATAAAACGACGCAAAAATTTGGCTTTATTACGGTGAAAAATCACCAAACCAACAAAACTCTACTAAACATCTTCATGACGCTGCTTTTTCTCTATTGAAAGAAGCGCGCACCTATCTTGCGCACAGCTTTCTCATCTTTAAATCTTCCGTCAAAATAGGATGTATAGCACTTTTTGAAATGGGTTAGCCGACGATAACCCAATATAATTTTGTGAATTTTCTTAACCGAGTCTGGCGTGGATACTTGAATTGGTCGACCACCACGGTGTTCGTTTTGGCAGCTCGCACGGCCTCGTTTAAACTCTGCTATCCAATATTTTACAGTCGAGCAGAGCAGACTCGAGGGAGAGCAGACTCCCACAGAGTAAAGTAAAGCATTTACAAGCTCACTAAGATCGTTTACTTTTGATGGCTCAAATAAAAATAATAATCAACACAATAATTTTGTTTAACTACTGGTACTATTTATACGTCAGTTCGGCTAGTTTTTGGACCGCCCTCGTATACATGGACAGTATAATTTTGTTTAACTACTGGTACTATTTATACGTCAGTTCGGCTAGTTTTTGGACCGCCCTCGTATATATGGACAGTTTGATTTCTCAACTTCAACAAGATACAGTTTTTATTGGAAATGTACTATATTTTGTGTGTATAATATGGCTGAACCACAGAGTTGGGTAGTCGAAAGCTATATCGTGAATTTTTTAGACATCTTATCCATCGGAGAGCAACCTAAAGGTGCCGATATGCTAGAAAATATGATTAGCGAAGTTTTAGCTCAATCTGATAGTATTAGATCCTCCTCATTGAAGTTAATGATAAGGAACACAACGAAACTAATCTGTTCTTCCTAAAATCTGGACCCTTCGACGTAGAAATCTGGTTCTTATATCATTTCAAGGGAAAACTCATTGGCGTAGTTTGACTGCATTCATTTTTTTTTGTTTTGGTTAAAACTAATAGACCTAGTGGAAATTAACACATTTCAGTTCAGATCGTAGTGGACACCATCAAAATCGTATAAAAAAACATATATATGTATATATATATATATACATATATTCAGTTGATTTCTAACATAAAGAACTTCCAATATAATGATTTCAGCATTTAACGATTAAATTTTAAGAAAGAAAAACTAAACTTTTTACTACAAATCGCTGCTATTCTTAACTTTATCCTGAATGAAGCAGGGGCTAATATTATTAGGTTGGCATAAAATTATGATAATCAAATTTTTTGGCACTTTTTGGAAATCAAAATTGCCTTTCGTATTACCCTGTTAAGAATTGTCTATTATTCGGTCGGTGTTTTACAAGCTATACCTATAATTTCTTTCGAAAACGTACCATATTTTGAACCACACATTCTGATACCTTACGAATATGTACCCTACGATTGAATTGTGAAATTCAATTCGATTGAATTATGAAATTCAATTCAACCGTATAAATTCCCCAAGTTCGGGCTCAAACAATACATTACTTAGGGACTAGAACTTTCCGCCTTAGATATTGGTACAAAGCGGGTCATGGCCGATTAGAATGTGGCGCCTGACCACATTCTTTTCGAAAAATACCATTTAGAGTTTCAGTTAGAAATTCCAAATTTCTATTGATGTTTTCAAAAATTCTAATAAAAAATGTCTGCTTTGCGAGTGAATATTCTAAATTTCAACACATTTGTTCGATATGTCTATGAAATTTCAAATGTTTTCCGAACTTTTTTGATGAAAAGTTAGTTTCAAATAGAATTTTAATTTTCAGTTATTTGTATGTAGTTATTCACTGTTTGTATTTGACTGGAAAATTTCTGATTTCAATGGTGAACTTTATGTGGAAAATCTAAATTTAAATGTATTTGTTCGATACTTCTAATGAAATGTCGGATGTTTTCAAAATATATATATAATTCTACTGTACGGGCGTTGTCAGTGAACTCCTCCTAAACGGCTGGACCGCTTTGCATAAATTTTTGTATATGCGTCTGGGTGGTGCCCGGGATGGTTTAGATTAACAATTCGGTCCAATTGGACAAAGGGGCGTGGTACCTCCCATACAAACAAAAAATTAAAAATCACTTATTTCTGCTCCTGCTTACGGTATTTGAACAAAATTTTAAGTGCTGCTGCAAGTATGGGCGGGATTGGACAATGGGGAGTGGTACCTCCTATACAAACCACAAATTAAAAATCAATTATTTCTGCTCCTGCTAATGAAACATTTCCAATAAAAATAAAATTTGAAGGGAAAGCAACGTTTGCCGGGTCGGCTAGTTTCTAATAAAAAATTAGTTTCAAATGAAATTTTAAATTTTAGTTCATTTTTTCCCGACTTGCGAACTTTAAGTATTTTTACTTAGGCATATTTACTTATTTAAATTTCAAATCATTTTTCGCAACTTTTAATAAAATTTCTGATTTTCAGTTAAAGGCCTGTCCAATGACAACTTTTCACTGTGAAACTTCATGTAAAAAAAAATGTTCGTGGAGTTTAAAGTTAAATGTTCCCTTTGTTATTTCGCGAGAAAAATTTTATTAAGTGGCAACGTTAAACCTTTCTTTTTGTTGGAACAGATTGAAATCGAAACAGATATCATGTTTGCGCCATAATATGTTCATTAATACATTTGTAAGCTTGCGTTTTCAAAATTGTGCTAATATATTAATGAACATAAGAATGAAGTAGAGTATTTCTTGAGATCCCGAGATATTGACATTCTCTTAGTTTCTGAAACTCATTTCTCGTTAAAAAATTGCTTCCGAATAAATGGATACTCAACCTACGATACAAAACATCCCAGTGGCAGAGCTTGTGGAAGAACAGCTGTAATAATTAATGATCAGGTAAAGCACTTCCATCTACGCGAATATAAAACCTATCACATACAAGCCACTTCAGTTGCACTGACTGGATTAAACATAATAGTTTCTTCCATATACTGCCAACCCAAATATGTTATAAGCGAAGACCAGTTTTCACACTTTTTCTCTACTCTTGGTGACAAGTTTATAGCAGCCGGAGACTACAATGCTAAACATACCTTCTGGGGGTCTAGACTCGTCAACCCCAGGGGCAGGCAATTGCTGAATGCTATATCGAGTTCAGGCCTAAAAGTTTTGTCTGGAGGTGAACCAACATACTGGCCCACGGATCTCAATAAAACCCCCGATCTCATAGATTTTGCAGTTATGAAGAGCATAACAAGAGAACACATCATCGTTACTCCTTCCCTCGACCTCTCATCAGACCACTCCCCCACAATTCTCACAGTATTTAACATTCCCTTGAACCCGGAAATCTCTTACCATTTTCCAAACAGGCATACAAATTGGTTGAGATACAAGATGTACATAAGCTCTCATCTGTGGCAAAACTTTTCTCTCAAAACACCAGATGAAATTTAGTCTGCCATCAACGTCCTCACTACCACAATGACAACTGCCGCAAACTTGGCAACTCCGCACAAGGTCCATGCTAAAACAAAAAAGGACTCCTCATGTCATATTGAATCTCTAATCAAAGAGAAAAGGAAAGCGAGAAGACGATGGCAAAAGCATAGATCTCCCTACCTCAAAACTCGTCTCGACCAGTGCAAGTCAAAACTGAGGTCAACTCTGGATGAAAAAAAAAGAAATCTCCGAAGCCCTCTATTTATCTCGTCTAGGAGCCACACAAAACACTAACTATAGCCTGTACAAGGCCACAAGACAACTACAGGGTCCTATAACACAGGAGTCTCCAATACGGATGAAAGATGGAGGATGGGCAAGGAGTAGTGATGTAAAAGTGGAAGAATTTGCTGATCATCTGGAAGAAGTATTTACTCCTAACTTTGGTATTGTGAAGCGTATTTCCACATCAACGTCAACTTTATTAATTGCTCAAAAACGTACAAAGTTGCTCTATTTATACTAAAATTACTTATTCTAGAAAATGCTACAATATTTCAGAGAGAACACATATTTACATAATGGGTGCAACAGAGACAAACATATTTACAGAATAGTGTTGTATATCATAGACTTAATTCTAGAATGTTCTTATTTACATAACAAGTAAAAATGAGATAACAATAAACTATATAATAGGAGTGAGAGGAACAAACATAACTTGTTGTCGTAAACATAATTCTAGAAAAGTCCCACCCACAGATAAAGGGGGAAAGAGATTACATATATCATACTTGAATGTTCTAGGCGCAGTTTTAATGATCTTTCTAGAGCATATACTTAGACAAACTTCACTCATATACTACATAACGATACAATCTCTCGTGTGAATCCAACGATCATTAGCACAATGGTCACAAATCCAATGAAAATAAGTCTATCTCTCTTAAAGAAAAATGTTCTCTCGTTGAAAATGAATAAATCTCCTGGACACGATAAAATAACAGCGAAAATGATTTCAGAACTCCCCCACAATATCCTCAAATTAGTTTTATTTATATTTAGTGCTACACTTCGAATTGGATACTTTCCTCAATCATGGAAGCTGTCTGAAATAATAATGATCCCAAAACCTGGAAAGGAACTGTCACAAATTATTTTATCTAAACTGTTTGAAAAGATCTTTCTCCAAATGTTGTACCCCTATATTGAAGCAAACCATGTAATACCCACGCGCCAGTTTGGGTTTCGCAAGGGTCATGGAACGACAGAACAAGTACACCGTATAGTTACCCAGATCAGAAAAACATTCGAAGATCGGAAATATTGCTCAGTTCTCTTTATAGACATCTCCCAAGCCTTTGATAAAGTGTGGCATGAAGGCCTTATTCACAAAATAGTCTTTTTTCTACCGGCAAATACCCATAAGCTCCTGGAGAGCTATCTGAAGGATCGATCTTTTGTAGTAAAATCGAAAGACTCTGTTTCAACTCAAAGAAAAGTTTCAGCAGGAGTTCCTCAGGACAGTATACTAGGCCCTATACTATATACCATCTACACCTCTGACATGCCTGTGCATTCCCTAATTCAAACCTCAACTTTCGCTGATGACACTGCATTCATGAGCACTAGCACTTGCCCATTAATGGCTTCTAGACAACTGCAGTCTCATATACACACATTAGAATCTTGGCTCGAGAAGTGGAAGATAAAAGTAAATGCCACTAAGAATGTACAGGTTACATTCTCTCTTAGACAGAACAATTGCCCAGCCCTCACTATTCACGGTAGTACCATACCCGTTCATAACCATGTCAAATATTTGGGTATTCATCTTGACCGACGTCTCACCTGGAAAAATCACATTGACTCAAAAATCATACAATTGAAATTAAAAATGGCTCAACTCCACTGGCTTATTGGCTCCCACTCTACTCTCAGTTTGGAAAATAAAATCACCATCTACAAAACCATATTGAAGCCAATATGGACATACGGCATCCAGTTGTGGGGAACGGCATCGGCTTCTAACATAAATAAGCTGCAGAGAAGACAGTCAAGAATACTGCGTCAAATTTGTGGTGCCCCATGGTATGTTAGGAATGATAACATACACAAAGAATTAAACTTTCCTTATATTTCCGAGGAAATGAAAAAATTAAGCAGGTCATATATATCGAAGTTGTCCTCCCACTCAAACCCACTCGCTCAAAACCTTCAGCATTTTTCCGGTCATATACGGCTAAAAAGAAGGGACACGCTAGACTTGGTCCGGTGATAAACAGATCTGTTCGCCAAAAACAAGATCCGGCAACGGCAGGATACTTTAGTTTAAGATAGTATTAAAATTTGAATACATATTGTAAATTTCGTAAGAAAGATCCAATAAAGAAAATGAATGAAAAAAAAAAAATGTTATGACGTAAAAACATAAGTTGTTCGGATTTCGGTGTTGGAAACCAATACAAGAAAAGCTGGCAATGCGGCAAAATGTTTTAATGACCAAATTTTTTCCTCGTGAAAAGAATTTCTGTTAAAGTTTTTTGGATTTTTAATAACAATTCTTAAGCGCAATAGACATTTTCAGAATTTTAAGGAGAAATTTGTATTTTCATTAAAAACGTTTAATTTCAAACAATGTTTTTTAAATCAAAATTGTAAAGTTACAATTACAAAAGTAATGAATATTCATCAAATAGTAGAAATTCTTCACTATCAGCGATTCCAAATTGTAATGCCTGCAAGTGCTATGGGTGTGAAAAGCTCTCCTCGGCATCATGCTCTTTGGATCTTAACAGCGCGTTCAGATTTGTCGCCATCCCTTTGACACTATAAATCGTGAGATCCCAGCGGCAGCCACATATGGCCTCTTGGAACCACCAACGAAACCTCCTGGCATTGACAATGGCATTGGTAGGGTAAGATCGTAGTATGTTGTACATAATATGCCTTTACGTACATATGTGTAGATGTAGGGAACATACCATACCAATACACTCGAATATACTCGTGGTAGTGGTGCCTACACATCTGGTGATGGCGCTCTGCTCAATTGCATTCATCCATGACTGCAGTTATTTTTCGTTGCTTTATTTTTCGTTCTCTTTGGAGTTTTTCATTGGCATTGTGCTGGTGCTGCAGAGTCGGTCGAGGTGGGCTTTTTCCGTCCCTCTCCTTGGTAAAGGGGTGGAGGTGTTAGTGTTGGATCTATGCTATTGAAGCATTGCTATTTTCAGGGCCATTGCCATTTTGGTTTTCGCTCTTTTCTCTCGCATTGCCCGATTCCATGCTATTTCCAATTGCAGTTTTTATTGCCAGTTCTTGAGAGTTTTATGATTTGTTTTTATATTTTTCGCCCCCCCTCTCTTACCGTATTGGTAACCAACATTGAATAATGCCAACTTCAACTTCCTTTCCCTTAAACCCGCCATGGCCTTCTACCCATAAATGCAGTTTGTTTTGCAAACTATTGTCAGTTGATTGTTTATCTTCTATTCAGATCAATTGAAGCAGCATAAAATATAGAGTTCTTTTTGCTGTTCGATTTCATGTGCGCAAGTATGCATAGAATCAGTGAAAACAAAGCAATGTGATAGCTCCACATAATAAACGAGGCATATTGCATAAATAATGAAATCATGTTTTATTAACTTATTTGACAATGGATGTTGGCATTGTGGCATAGAGCAGATTGCAGCGAATTTTTAATGGGGGTTGTTGGCCATATACAATTGTTGCCATATGTCCGTCAGCAATATTTGTCCATCGCCATCCAAAAAATCGTATGTCTTATAAGCATACATGCTTTTATAGAAATGTGATTTTTCTTTTATAGAAGTGAGGATTATGGATATTATTGAAGCAATACGATACAACCCAAATACGAAAATCAAAATGAAACTTTGGGGCGGGGACCATGAGGTTCTGGGTGGCTAAAAGTGGGATCTTTTGGATCTCACATTAAAATTCTTCTCATGACGAATTGAACTGTAAAATTTGTAAGTTCCTGCTCTCCGATTCAGATGTTTTTTTTTTTTTTGAATTTTTTTGGGGTTATTAACTAAAACTAAAATTAACTAAAAAATAAATATTCAAATATAAATACTCAGATTGAAGATATTTTGAAGCACATTTACAGTAGGCGCTTTATTTTTAAACCAAAAAAGAAAGGGTTTTCAAAATTTTCCTAAATATTATAAAAAAAGTTTTATAAAAGTTATGAAAATAATTTTCATGAAAATGTTCAAAATAATTTAAAATATTTTTTAAAAAAGTATTCTTTCGAAAAAAAAAATTATATGTGTTAGGAGTACAAATTGGTCTACGCCATTATATAGGGTTTTCAATTTAGTGGTTTCAAAACCACCGGTAAGGCCGTCAACTATTACATACCTGTCATCTGTTATCTATTTAGTGAAAGGTTTGTCATTTAGGAATATTGGTCGTTTAACAACAAAAGGACGCGTAAAAATAGTTAAAACTTACTACAAAAGTGGTGATTAAAACGTGGACCTCCAATCTTCAATCAATCTTCTTCAATCTTACTCGGTGATTACGTCATCAAGTAATATTGTCGCATGTGGGGTTCGGAAACCCCAGAAGTGATTTGAAAGAGCTATTGTCAATATTATTTTTGATTTTATCAATTTTTTATAAAAACCAGAGGAGATTTATTTGTACCGGTAATATTATTCATCTTTTTTTTTAAATATTTTTTTTTTCTTAAAAAAAAGGAAAATAATTTTTAGTTTTGTTTTTCTCAAAAAAGAAAAACAAGGAGAAAAACTACTTAAAAACTAATAATTTTATTTTTCTTGAGAAAGAAGAAAATAACTAAAAATTGTTATTTTTTAATCCTCATATATTTTATAGATACTAAAAACACTCTTATATGTTCGATACCTTTTATTTATTTTTTTTTTAAAGCCTCAGAAAAAAAATGGGCTAAAAGTTACCGTAATTGTTCTAGTTCGTGGTAATATACTGTGTATGTTCAAAAAAAAGGTGCATTTTCAAATTTTGCGGGCTACGTGTATTCGACTTTCGATTATTATTTTTTTTTTTATGTTAGTACACTCGTCTCGAAGATATGTTGACGGTTTTATCCATATAGCATGCTTAGTTTGTTTGTGAGAGGTATAAATAAGACAAGTGTTTTGCGTATTCGGCGATTTTCTGCTATCGAAAAAAATGGATCAAAGAAGTTGCATCAAATTTTGTGTAAAAAATTGAATTAAGTGCTCAAAAACACTTGGAATGTTGACAGTGGCATATGGTGAGAGTACTCTGAGTCAAAAAAAAAAACAAAAACAAAAACAAAAGTGTTTACAAGTGGTACAAGCTTTTCACAGAAGGTCGAGAAGATGTGAATGATGACGTTCGCTCTGGACGCCCCAGCACATCAACAACCGATGAAAATGTTGAGAAAGTGGAGAAAATTGTTATGGAGAATCGTCCAATCACAATTAGAGAAGTTGCTGAAGATGTCGGCATATCGGTTGGCTCATGGCATGCAATCTTTTTTGGGAAAATTTGGTCTTGAAGTGTGTGGCAGCGAAGTTCGTTCCAAAATTGGTGAATTTTAACCAAAAAAAGTGTCGCATGAGCATCGCTCAGGAATTGTTGAATGAAGTCAACGATCATCACGATAATACACCTTACTCATCTTTGCTTGCGAGAGATTATTTGACCAAAAACAATACCGTTATCATGTGTCAGCCACCGTATTCACCAGATTTGCCCCGCTGCGACTTTTTCCTGTTCTCTAGATTGAAAAGACCCATGAAAGGACGGCGTTTTGCGACGATTGAGGAGATAATAACCGAACCGCTGAGAGAGGACATACCAAAAAGTGCATATCGGAATTGCTTCGAGGATTGGAGAAAACGTTAACACAAGTGTATTATATCTGAGACGGACTACTTTACAGGCGGTAAAGTAGAAATTGATGAATAAATAAACATTTTTTGAGAAAAATGAAAATTCACCTTTTTTTGAACACACCCCATATTTTTCTTTTTTTTTTGAGAAAAAGAGATAAAAATTTCCAGATTTTTTAAAAAAAGTATTTATTGAAAAAAATTACAAATCACGTATTTTTTTTTTTTTTTTAGAAATAAAGATACGATCCAGAAACAACCAACAAATATTATCGTGCCAAAGTTGAAGCTAGAGCAAGAAAAGTAAACTTAAGTCGACTAAAAATCAAGTTTATACTGACGATTTTCTTCGATTATCGTGTTATTAGGCATTCTGAGTCTGTTCCACTGGGTGAATTTCAATATTATTAGGTTGTTATGCATCGTTTGCTTGAAGTTATTGGCAACAAAAGGTCATACGAGTATTTATGGCAGAGAACTCTTGGTTTTTGCACTACGATAATGCGCCATCTCCTCACACTACATTGGTTGTTCGTGAGCATTTCGCCAAAGCTTCTACTAAAATCGCCCCATAATCACCGTATTTGCCTGATATGGCACGGTGTGACTTCAGGCTATTTCTTAAACACAAAAAACCTTTCTGAAAGCACAGTTTTGAGTCGATTGAAGAGATTCAATGTGAATTGTAACCATAAATGGGAAAAATACGGAGATTCCTATTCTCTCAGAGCTCTCTCAGAGCAAGAGATAAAATGTTCGAGCAGTAGGCTGATGCTTAGTTTTCTTGCTTTATTGAGTTTAAGGACAATTTCGTTCAAATCCATGCTACATTTTACAATTTGTATGGAACCAATGGCTATAATCTCTAGAATAATATTATAGCATTCTTTCAGGCCCTGCATGATGACTGAGTTGAACAAAAAATGTTGGCATGAGTGTATTGCGTCCGGAGGAGGGAAATACTTTGAAGTCGTTAAAAAAGATTTGGACGCGTAAAAAACTTTTGCTGGTCTTACTTTATGAACACAGTATTATAACGTGACGTACGCGATACATATAACTTTTATCCTAATATTAAGTAGACAGCTAGACGGAAACGTTTGAAAATCGGCTTGAATACTACAGCACAAAGTTTGTAATTTTCATGCAAGTCATTCCAAATTTTCTCCTCATCCTCTTTAAATTGCAAATGTTAACATTTTTGAATGTTGTAGCCTCTCAGTTATAGCGAGACAACTTTTTCCTAATGAAAGTGTTCAACATGTGTTTTATTGCAAACCATGACAAAGAACAGATTATGTCAACTGCTTACAATTGAATAGTTTCCCATTACAACACTAAACAAACGGCCAAATGAATTATCACGCCGCTAACGAAACAAATACATTAACAATTATGCATCACATGTGGCAAAAAATCGTAAGCATACTATTTAATTTCACACACACACGCACATAAGTGATGTTTAATAGTTTTAAATGGCATTTCACTCTCACTACTCACTCACATTTCCCCATTCATTACCACACCAGCAACAAACCGCCCATCTTCGTCGTATGCAGCCATTCGTCATACACTCACACTGAGCCAATAAGATTTGCCTAGAACAAGTCTGCTTGTCTATCAGTGCTTCCGTCTCATATTGTTTCCCCCTTACTTCACGTTTTCCACCTGAAATACAACGGGCGGACGGACGGAAGAATCAACATTATCTTGTTCGATGCTAGCAAAAAGAATTTTATCGTGAGTTTATTTAGTTGGCGTTCGTCGACCTTGCAACTCGTTTATATTTCTACAACATTGGTTGTTGTTGTAGTTGCCGCATTTATTGCCGTTGTTGTCGTTGCTGCTCGTGTTGTGCTCATTGCTATTTACATTTTCAATGTTTTTCCTCATCGTTCCCTAGAACACAATATTACAACGACATTCCGTCCATCGCCTCTACTACACATGTACGGGTATGTAGTCGTAATAGTCGGAGGAGGAAGACTGGTTTCTGTAGGTTTAAGTATGTATATGTAGATATATGTTCGTCGGAGACACGGACCAAGAACGGATTTGTGTTTATGTTGATTGTTGGATATAGGCCTCCTTTGCAGTTACGTTGCAAGTTTGACAATCGGTGTCAACAACTCCATAATTGCCCATAATTATCATCAGTTGATCATGGAAAGTTATTATTGCATAAAGTTCAATGTGTAATTAGCTATAACATTTAAAAGGACACACCCGTTTTAGACAATTTACCAGCAGATAAGTTGATTAGCTATAACATTAAAAGCTTTACAGGCAGCACTGCCATGAAGGGAAGTGTTTTTCAACTGAGAGGACTGTCCTACTTATGCTTTATCTTTCCACATTCAACATTTATTTCACAGGAATTTTAATGGCGTGTATTCCAAGTAAACTTTATCGATTCCAGGTATAATTTGAGGGATCCCATTTTGACTTCTTGACATTAGACAACTTTGATTTAAAAGGATGACTCCTTTGTGGACTGAATTTATTCGGCATAAATCTGTCATGCAAAAAGTTGTAATTTGAATGCGGATTTGTAGTTGGCAGGAGAAATTGATCTCAGCAAGAGACCGAAAAGTCACAGTCCGCTTTAAGTCGAAGTATTTTTATCTCGTCGATTTGGGCCCACGCCTCGTCGAAGTCAAAACAGGGAGAAACCAACTATACTATTTATAGGTAACTTACTTCGCGTCTGCAATAGACATTTTATACGGGATGATCCATTTTTCGGTTCCAAAAGTAAAGTTAAATAAAACACACATAAAGCTATGATTTCGATGAAACTTTTGTTTCATTATAATGCTTGGACCCTGCCATTATGAAATACAATGTCATTTAAATGACCGCCTCTGGATTGGTTTTGAGGTAGTTTTCGACCACTTTTTCGCACATTTCAGGTGGTACGTTTGGGGATTATCCGCGTAAACACGGTCTTTGACGTAGCCTCACAAAAAAGATTAACGGCGTCAAATCGCATGATCTTGATGGCCAATTGACGTCGACAAAACGTGAAGTTACGCTTTCTGAAAACTTCTTATACAATAAGGTCAAAATCGGTCGTGTTAAATAACGTTTGAATCATCACTTTTTAAGTAGGTTTTAACTATTTTCACGCATTCTTCGGTTGTTAAGCGATTCATATTCGTAAATGGTAAATCTTTCACTAAATAAATAACACTTCAGATGACAGGTATTTAATAGCACACAGCTTTGGCAGCCCTGAGGTTTTGAAACCACTAAATGGTTAACCCTATATTATTTTATTTTGTTTCGGTGACAGTCCTTGTTTACAATCGATGGGAAAATCTGATATACACTCTTAGATCACCTTTCTTGAAAACAGTACAAAGTAGTGTTTAGGGAATTGAGACTTGTTCAGTTTTAATTCACGCCACCGATTTTAAGCAGCTCGGCATACAGGTCAGCAGCACAAACGTATTGCTGCTTTTAAACCATGACACTGCTTTTGTGGCAACGGATATTGTTACTCTATTTTTACTGTGCGACAGACCGTTCCTTAACTCAAGAGGAGTAATCTGTTTTGCGCTTTCAACAAATACTCGGACGATCTGACAGACGGACATGTGAAGATAGATATAAATTTTTAGGATGATTAGGAATATATGCTTCATAGGATCTCAGATCGGTATTTATAATCGGAATAATAAACTTCAAATAAGGAAGTGTAAAACAAATTAAAATAAAAAGTGACAAAGCGACGCAACAAAACCCGTGTAAATGCCAAAAAATGCGAACACGCAAGGCACAAACAAATTGGGAACAATTTTCCTTATTTTTCAACATAATCTCCTTTTAGCTCGATACATTTTTTCCAGCGATATTCAATAGCTTATATGCCCTGTTTACAGTAAGAACTTTCAAAATCCTTAAAATAGGCATCGACCGCGGACTCCACCTCTCCATTTTTTCAAGTCTGGAAAGAGAAAGTAGTCCGAGGGAGCTAAATTTGGCTACATCTGGCAAATAAGGTACGTGATGAAACAATTCGAACTTCAATTCATTAATTTTGGCCATCGCAATAGTGGATGTGTGAACTGGAGCATTGTCTTTATGAAACAACATATTCTTTTTCGCCAAATGCGACCTTTTTCCATAATTTCATCACTTAAACGCTGCATTAAGTTAGTATAATATTCGCTGGTGATGGTTTTTCCTTCCTGAAAATAATCAATTGCCTGCATATGAAACCGTCTTCGCCTTCTTTGGTCACGATTCTCCCATTCCAGTCCACTGCTTTGACTGTTCCTTTGTCTCATATGTGAAGTTGTGGACCCATATCTCATCCATGGTTATAAATCGGTGCAAAAATTTCGCTTTTTTGCGGTGAAACATCGCCAAACCAACTAAACTCTACCGAAGCATCTTCACGACGCTGTTTTTGCTCTATTGAAAGCAAACGCGGCACCCGTCTAGCGCACAACTTGTTCATCCTCGAATCTTCGGTCAATACACGATGCATAGCACTTTTTGAAACGCCTGTCACTTCAGGTAGCTCACGTACCTTCAGTCGATGATCATTCAATATCATTTTGTGGATTTTCTTACCCAGGTCTGGTGTGAATATCTCAATGGGTCGACCATTACGACGTTTCTCTTGGCATCTCGTATGACCTTGTTTAAACTCTGTTATCCAATATTTTACAGTCGTAAACGAAAGAGCAGTCTTGCCCAGAGTAGAATCTTTCTTGGCTTTAATCTTGGTTGAACTGAGACCTTTCAAATGGAAATATTGAATTACATAACGGTGACCAATGTTCGTCATGTTTACAAATTCACTGAGATCGTTTACGTACGAAACTTAAAACATATGTTTCCACTTTTCACCAAAATCTATAGTTTTGGCAACTTTGTAAAGTTTGCCATCATTTTAGTGCAACAACTACATATGTAGATTCATTACGGATTTTATATTTAAGGAAAAAATTGTGACTTCTTCATTTTAAAATGGTTTGTTTTCCATTGCAAACGCCTATTTAGAATGTAAATTGTCTGAATCGGAATTTCCCAATGAATTAATTGTGGAACACATTTTCCTACCTACAAATCCCATTTGCTCAAAAGTTTGTTCATTGTTTAACAAATTTCATCACTATCAAACTGTCAAAATTGTTCCCAAAACTCCAGTTATCTTAGATAGTAGTTTTCCATCCAAAAGGACTTACAGTGTAGACGACTTTCAATGGGATTAATAAATCGTATACGTTGTCATGCAACGTTAATGCATTTCTTGAAGAAGCTACGCGAAGAAAAATGAAAAACTTTCCTGCTGCGTGTTAAATTGCATTACAAAGTTTCGCTTTAGTTGGGCACATTTTCTTTTACAAACCTAACGATTTTCCCAGAATTTTCATTTTCTCTTACCACACATTTGGAGGAACAAAACCGGGAAAAGAAAAACAAAGCCACGGACATTGTACAAACAACGAAGATACAACAAAGCCTGAAGATGGCAACCAAGAGGAACGGAAGCAGAAAATGTTAAAAACAAAAGTCATTTTCCTAACCAAGAAAACGTCAGGGGCGCAATGATGATGCAACAGTCAACAATAGCGACAACAACAAAATCAACAACGGCAACGGGGAAGAACGGACATACACCACATTGTCAGCCCGTCACTGGAACACGGGGAAAACTCCAGCTCACTTTTGTTATTCATCTTGCCTTGTTTTCCACTTTTTTCCGCTAGAGTTTTGTATAAAATCGTTGCTGGTAAAAATGGAAAAATCAACTTGAAAGCAGAGTAACCCAATGAACAAAGGAAATACCAATGGGAACACTGGCAACTAGAAAATTAAAAAAGAAAACTGGATGCACTCCCTTATTCCCCTACTCTAATACTCCATTTGAACAGGGAAAACAACAAAAATCCGCAATAGCAATGTGGAACGAGTGACAGGTTTTGGAGGAGAACCCGGGATAGAAGCGGTAATAACTACCAATAATAACTAGAATGCAAATAAAAGGAACTCATCATTTACAAATTATGCAAAAAATACATGTACATACTCGTTTATTATATACTAGAGCCATGGGAAAGGGAATGTAGAAGTTATGGAACCATTCACCAAACATAATGATAGCTTAGATTGGCTCGGTTGGGCGCTACCTTAAGAAATTGGAGGAATATAAATTGGGACGAAAAATGGATTATCGACATATGGTTTTTGTTAGCTTTTCAAATAAATTTGCGAATTATACAACTCAAACATCATCGAAAAGATGCATTCTATTATTGTATAATCACTTATGCTGTAATCAAAACATACTGTCAGCTTTATGTGGCACATTTTACGATTTCAGTACAATAAAACCTCAATGCTTGACCGCATCAGTACACATTTATCAACGCCTAGGGGATCCTACTTGCCAAATTTTATGCCCCAAAAATCTGATGATTAAAAGTTTAAATTTCGGAAAATTTCGCACTATTTCTACATAGAAAATTCAGCAGTTCTGGCAGCAGACGCTTGAAATAGATCGTGGTAGCATTTTTGTCTTCTAAAAATACCAATTGAAACCCAATTTATGGGAAGGATTTAACTTAGTGAATTAATTGGTATTACTACTAGTAGTGGGGCGTACAGACATGTATCTGTATAGAGAATATGCGGACTACGACGAAATAATGGATGATATCTTATGCAACTCAGGATCTTCACGAAAGTTCAGTTTAGTGTCAGTTTTGATATTATAAACTTATTTAAAGTATAGTAGAATTATGTTTCTAATTCATATTCGGAATAACAACTCACTTCATACACTCAATAGTTTTTTATCTGAAAAAAATTAGAGACCTTAATTGATCCTGTTTCTCTATCGCAATATAATGAAACAGATATTTTGATTGGAGAACCTTAAACGAAAGTACAATTTTATGCGGTTTTTATGAAATAAAACTAAAACAGAATTAAAACTGTTCCTAATTTTGTTTCGAGTATAAGAATCAAAATTTTGAATTTGCGTTACTTTGCGAAACTTTCAAATCAAAATTGCTTCTAATTTCATTTCGGGTTATGCTCTGTATTTGGCGGGACCAGGTCGATGCTATTTATTACGAGCTGTTCAAACCAAGCGAAACCATCACTGGGGATAGGTATTGACTTCAATTAATGCGGCTGAGTCGAGCTCTGCGCTAGAAACGCCCACAATACGCGGAGAGACACGAAAAAGGGACCCTTCAGCATGACAACTATCGGTCTCACGTGGCCAAGCCTGTTAAAACCTACATGGAAACGTTGAAACGGGACGTTGTACCCCATTCGCCATATTCTCCAGATATTACCACTTGTTCCATTCGATGGCACACGGTCTGGAAGATCAGCAGTTCCACTCATATGACGACATCGTAGAATGGCTAAATTCGTGGATGGCCTCGAAAGATGAACAGTTTTACCGTGACGGAGTTCGAGCTTTGCCAGAAAGATGGGGGAAAATAGTAGCTAACGATGGGCTATACTTTCAAAGAATCATTTGTAAACATGTTTTCATAATAAAGTTGCATTTTTATAAAAAAAAAAAAAACAGCGAGAACTTAATTGCGCACCTAAAACTTCAAAATCGGTCAAAAATTAAGATGATGTTGACTGCTTCCTTTGATTATAGCAGTGTTGTGCATTCGAAATTCATGGCTGAAAGTCAGACGGTAAATAAAAAATATTATCTGGACGTTATGCAGCGTTTAAGAGAGCAAATTCACCGAAAAAGCTCGAATTTTGGGAAAAGATAATTAATGGAGATTGCAGCACGATAACGTACTATCCAATAATGTATTGTAAAGGAATTTCTAGACAAACATCGGTAAATATAGGGTTATCAATTTTTCCATTTTCAAAAGTAAAGTTAAATAAAACACTCATAAAGCTATGATTTCGATAAAACTTTTATTTCATTATAATGCTTGAACCTTACCATTATGTACGAAATATATAATTAATGATTGGTTGCAGCAGTAAATCCTTTCGAGATAGTTTTCGAGCACTTTTTCGCACATTTCAGGCGGTATCTCAGCGATAACTTGACGAATGTTGGTGTTTAAATGATCCAACGTTTGGGGATTATCCGCGTAACCACGGAATTTGACGTCGCCAAACGTGAAATTACGCTTTCTGGGAACTTCTATGCAATAAAGCCAAAACCGGTCGTATTGTGTGGTTCGTGGCACCGTCTTGTTAAAACCACATATTATCCAGTTCATAATTTTCAATTGCATAACAAAAAAAGTCGGTAATCATACGGCCATACCGCTATGAATTGAAATTCGGCTTATCTGCAACGCTTTCACTAACAGAAGCAATATTTTCCACAGCGCGTACATTGCGATGATGCACAGGCCTGGCCACATCTGTAACGCTTCAGGCTCTCCAAATTTCATTATAATCTTGCCAATTCCTTGCACAGCAGGTCGATTAAGACGACCATAATCACCCCGTAATGCACGAAAAGTGCCCACGTTTAAGTCACCACTTTTGTAGTAGTTTTAACTATTTTTGCGCTTTCTTCGGTTGTTAAACGATAACTTTTCATTAAATAAATAACACTTCAGATGACAGGTATTTAACAGGTTACAGCCTTGCCAGACCAGGGGTTTTGTAACCACTATATAGGTAACCCTATATCATCGAACAACTATCGCATTCACCTGAGGTGCCGCCGGTTGAGTTTTTTCCTTTCCAAACCCCAATTTAGCATTTCGGGGCACCCTTTTTCAGTCTTAGTGACCGGACTATTCTGTGAAATGCGTGCATTATTTCAGATGGGGCCTACTTTGGAGCCAAGAGAATAAATATTTAGTTTCTTATTGATCAATTCCCGGTAATTTCTTGACAGAATCTAAAGTAAGGTTATAAAGTAATATTTCGAGTCTGCCCTCTCTAGGGTGTTTACACAAATGTATCATAGAAAATTCTAGCATATAACAAAAACCAGAATCAAACATTTCCCCACACATGGGCAATCGCCTCATAACCAAACTGAATAGAATAGAACAGGTCATTGAAACCCTAGCGTTTTTTTGTTTGGTTATTGTCTTTGTCGTCGTTGCCGTCGTTAGTCCTCAACTCAAACCGAACATGTCTGTAGCCGTTCCCTACTAATGGATTGTATGTGCTCCTCCTCCTCCTGCCATTTACCAATTGATGGCATTGCACGAAATGGAGTAGAATATGTATTGTGTGTAATAGAAAACAGAGTTTCCTCCCTTTTGTACCCAGTTCACAATTCTAGCCTTGGTTTCCCCCCTAGCGCTATGCTGAACTTGTCCCAATGTGAATGCTCTAAACATAATCAAGGAGGAATACTCGTTTGGGTTGGTAGTTGGGTGTTGAACATTTGGTTGCATTTGGTTGTGTGCAGCACAAATGAATGCAGCAATGTGCCGGTGTCCATGTGTAAGAGTGTGTGATTTTTCATTTCAATTTTGTTTTGCGGCAGTGTCAAGTTTATGTGGTCATGAACTCCATTTTCAATGGCGAATGAATGCAAAAACTTTGGTCTCTCTCGCTTCTCTATACATATGTCTGTTGCAAACTAAGCACAGTTCTATGTTTGTAATGGAAATTGCATGAAGATGGGTTGCCAGGGGCTTGAAATTCCTATCAAATGGAAACAGGTCATGAACATAGTTGCCAGCTTTGATGGACTTGACACTCTGACGATTGAAAACTATGCCCACAATTTTTTGTAAATTGTTCCATATTTGTTATATTTAGGAAATTCAATTTCCCGCAAATTTCCATTTTGCCGGAAACCTTGAAAATTATTGAATACTCAAATATCCTGCGGGTTACATTGTCAATTAGCTCGGAGATTAAGAAAACGGGTTATTTTAAAGTGCTTCCAGGGAACTACAAATTCTGAATTCTATTGCCAACAATTGATGAAGCTTGGTGAAGCACTGAAAGAAAAAAGGCCTGAGCTGTTAAATTGCAAAGATGTAATTTTTACTACGACAATGGCTGGCTCACACATCATTGCAGACCTTCCGATTTTCAATTAGTTCGTAGTCCACACCATTTTTCAAATGGAAATTTTTTCAATACAAATGAAAGGCTAAAACCAATTTGTTACAGAATTTTTTTGGGAATGATCAGCCATCCTTCCAATCTGGTATCAAAAATTTCCTCAACAGTAGCAGATAATTGGACAACGTATATTACTTAACGAAATTACTTTATTGTCCATCCAATAGAAGAATTTCGCAATAGAAATACGTAATTGATTTTCAATAAATTAAATTGACTTTTATGATCGCCGCCAATTACTGAATTAGTTGCAATTAGGCTCCTTATTGATGGAATTTTGAACAAACTTGGTTGTCAAATAAATTCAAAT
This sequence comes from Philornis downsi, assembly GCA_019455685.1. Lineage (NCBI taxonomy): Eukaryota > Metazoa > Arthropoda > Insecta > Diptera > Muscidae > Philornis > Philornis downsi. The sequence continues at coordinate 812,722 of JAHXMU010000534.1, forward strand.
TAACTTTTTGGAGGTAAGTGATAGTGTAACACCAAATATGTTCTCTATTTAGATTATTTATTCGTTTTAGACATCGAAATGGAGAACCAATATTGTGAAGTATGTGGTCGAGATGTTTGTAAATTTATGTTTATTGTGTTTCATGTAAATTTAAAAGTTGAAGCAGGATTAAATTCTAAGAAGATGCGTCTTGTTTCGTTCCTTTAAATAACTGTCCTGAGTGAATATTTTCAAATATTGAAGTGTCTTGGAAACGTTTTTCGTCTGAAAACCTGTCTTAGAAGACAACTTTTTGTGTAAGTAGAGCCATGGAATACGCTTTTCCATAAGAAGCTTCTTTTCCTGCAAAAACTAGTCCAATATGAGTGTTTAGCGTAAAATACACGCTTTTCTACAGTAATAACGTCCTGCTGCAAGGCTTGAATCAAAACGAAAACTATCTTAGAAGAAAAGCTTTTGGTATGATAAGCGTCGTTCAAGACATTTTAATTCACAGAAAATGTCTTGAAAGTTATGTCTGTTTGTAAAAAATTAATTTCAACAAGCTTTTGTTAAAATGTTGTATTTCACACTTTACTATAAGAAAAGTTACTTTCGTGACTCTTCTGTATAAAAAGGTGTCACTTTTCTATGTTAAAAATTTCTCGAAAGTTTCTTCCATAATACTTTTCCATGCGGAAAGTGTATTTCATGATACTTTTCTAAATGGAAAATGTATTCCATGACACTTTTCTGTATGGAAACTGTACTTCATGACACTTTTCAATATGGAAAATGTATTCCATGACATTTTTCTATATGAAACGTATCTTCTGTGACACTTTTCTATCAGAAAAATATCTTCTATGCCACTTTTCTATCAGAAAAATATCTTCTATGCCACTTTTCCATCAGAAAAATATCTTCTATGCCACTTTTCTATCAGAAAAATATCTTCAAGACATTTTTCTGTAGGAAGACTCTTCTCTACATGAAAATAGTCTTCCACGCCATTTTTTTTTTTTTTTTTTTTGTAGAAAAGTGCCTTCCATGATGCTATTCTATATGAAAGATGTTTCTCACGACAATTTTCTATATGAAACAAGTGCTTTCGATAAATTTTTAAGGGAAATTCACCTTTCAACACACTTTTCTATATGGATCTGTCGTCCAAGACAATTCTCTATATGATAACTGTCTTCCATATAGACATAAGACACTTTGTTCCTGGTATGAAATATATCCATGTATGTATCTCATAAAAACTTTTCATAGAGAAAAATATCTTAGTCTTAGTCTTTCCATGTAGAAATCTCTGAAACCACTTTTCCAGTAAGTGCCTTGCAAGGACACATTTATGTAAAAGTTTCAAACATCACTCATTATAAGTAATGTTTTCGGAGACATCTTCCTTCATAGATAGTTTTCTCCAAGACACTTGTCTGTAAAAAAATTTCTTCTTAGATACTTTTCTATAGTAAAACTGGCTAATGAATGTTTTTTTTTATATTATGTCTTTCAGAAATTTCGTTATTCGAAAGATTCCCCTAAGAAATGATTATGACATATGGCTCCTGCCGAAGAAAACAATGTTGCATTTATTTTAACAAATACGGCTTATAAATAATAATTTGATATTCTTTTACAAGGAAGTAACTGATTGTTAGTTACTACTAAACGGTTGCTTTATATCAATTGTCACTGGATCTATAACGTTCTTAGTTAAAGTACGTATATTAGTAAATATCAACCAATTCGCATCAACTACGCTTCAGTTAAAGCTGTATCTCCTACGACATAGTTCAAATTTTAGTTTATATCAACTACGTAATTTTTTTGGTGCAGACTAGATGGCTGGTTTCTCATTTTTATATACCATGTCAACGAACTAAGCATTCTGTTGACTTAAGCCAGGTTCTTGTCACTAAGAAGAAATTCCACCATTTAAGTGACTAACAGTCAACTTCCTCTACTGCCTTCCAAGTATTATGCATTACGAAAGTGTCCTTACTATCTCATTAAAGTTTCTAAGTGACTTAAAACATCTTTCATGTGAAAAATGATAATTTTCATCGGTTGTTGATGTGCTGGGGCATCCAGAGCGAGCGTCGTCATTCACATCTTCTCGACCTTCTGTGAAAAGATTGTACCACTTGTAAACACTTTTTGACTTAGAGCACTGTCACCGTAGGCCACTGTCAAAATTTCAAGTGATTTTGAGCACTTAATTCAATTTCTTCCACAAAATTTGATGCAACTTCTTTGATCCATTTTTTTCGATAGCAGAAAATCGCCGAACACGCAAAACACTTGTCTTATTTATACCTCTCAAAAACAAACTAAACATGCTATATGGATAAAACCGTCAACATATCTTCGAGACGAGTGTACCAACATAAAAAAAATAATCGAAAGTCGAATGAACGTAGCCCGCGAAATTTGAAAATTGCCCTTAAAGCGAGCAGTAAATTTCACTAAACGAACAAACAAATCAAAAGTAAAGGCAAATGGACTAAAGATTACAACAAAGAAGAGGGCGACTAAAATTCCGCTCGAAGAACCAATCTCCTGAAACACCGTCAAAACCTGGTATGATGAAATGGAAAAGAAGTGATGAGATGAGAATGACCATTCACCAGAGTTTTTAATTTATTTCGGACAGCATGGTACAGAATTATCAAAACTTTTCTAGAAAAGATACACAGCGGTCTTGATTTTGGGGGATTTAAGAATACTTACATACATAGTGCAACCGTTTAGTGGGGGAATCATACGCGACCAAAACGAAGACTTATAGTTTGTACCATATCGAAAACTTATACATAGTTTGTTCATCAGATACCATTGTATGTATAATAACTCATAAATTTCAAAGTGTTGTCAGCAGAAAAAAATGGAACAAAGGAATTTGGCATGGATGACAATTCTGCGAGATAAATCCACATATCTGTGTATCTGATCACGTTTTATACTTTCTACAGCTAAACTGTATGGCAACCCTATATTGTAGAGTGGAAAACGCCACCATAGAGCAGCCAGAACAAGGAAGGGAATGTACGATTGTAGTACATTGAGAGAAACTGCACTCAAAGCAAGCACAGACATAACACCACACCGCTGTTATAGAAACCCACCCATATGCTATATACCCGACTCCTATGCCACAATGCTCTAGTATTTCCACCGTACACAAAATAGCAGCGATAGCAAAAACAGAAAACACAAAATTGCGAATGAAAAAACTCGAACTGCTGCACTTCACGAAATGAAACTTCATTAAGCCATCGACGAAAACAACAGCGACGTCAATGTTGTCGGCAACAACATCATCATCATCGTCATCGTCGTCAACGCCGTCATTATCGCATCGGCTGCAGCACCGAACGACACAAACATGAAATAATCATTTCAAGCTCAACAACAACGCGGTGAAGGTCATTGCTACCAAAAATTGTAACTCCCTTTGCCCTACTCTACTAGCAAGCTTTTTATACACTCTCACACACAGTTGCATACACAGGAAAATTAATGCAAACGCATACACAGTCAGATACTTCGGCACATGAACAAACATTTCGTTACTCATTCATATCCCACGATGTTCGCTCTTCAAACCATTCGTACACTGTCGCTCGACTGGACTTTCGGGTACGAAATTTTGCATTTTGCACAAATGAACGAATGCATATTCATCATTGCCGAATGCGGCATGAAGCAGTGAGTGCGAATTGGGAGAAAGCCAGAGCAGCAACTAGAACGTCGAAAAGGAAAGAGACTTTTTGCTGGTAGTTGTATGCGTAGTTGCCAACATTTTATACAATAAAAAAATCGCCTAAATTTTGCATCAACTGAAATAAAATATCGCCATTTCAAGTTATGGTGAAGAATCGCTAGTTCATATTTAATAACATTTTGCTTGGAAAAAGTGTATTGCAAAATAGACCACATAATGGAAGGGCTTATTAAATTGACCACATTCTATTTGTCCCAGTCAGATTAATCCTGTATATGGCCCATATTTACACATAAAGGCTGATATTGCCCTGAAACGGAATTCCCTTTAGCCAATTTTGCAGAACAAAATTTCACTCCGGAGCTACTTGGAAATAGAGGATATAAACAACACAGAAAACAGTTGATGTTCATTGAAATTCATTTTAGTGTAGTTTTCAAGTTACCTGTTGTTGTTTTACGCAAAATTCCTTTACAATTACCAGAACATCAATTTCATGTTATCACATTGAAAAATGTGTACAATATTTACTTCAAACGAACCTGTATTAGCGCTAAATGTAAAATTTTTCCTTTGTCTACAGTGTCTACAGTGATTGCTTGTAAATTAGACTCTCCTTGAGCTAGATAATGATTGAAGCGTTTTTGGGACTAGAACACTGAATGTTCAAAACGCTGTAGAAATTATTATTGAGCGTGAACTTGGGATTGACAGCTATTGCGTGATATATGTATGTTGATAGTTAAGCCGCTATTAAAGCTATTAAATCGAAATGAAGCAGAAGGAAGGTGGTAAATTTGGGCAGATCCTGACTGACACACTGCGGCGCCAGACTCAGCTAAATTTCAGTTCGTAGCAACATTCCTTGGAACAAAACAGCGGATGCTGTGACATGGACCAAGTGTGTCCAGTCTCTCCGTCAGTTCTTTGGGCTAATAGATGGGTAGATATGCGAGAAAGTTATTTGCGTTTGCCAGACTTAGGGTTTCAGGTGGTGTTCGGCTTATGAGAAACAATTTCAGACTCATGCGTGTAGTTTTCACAGAAATCTGCAACATAAGAGAAATAATCACAACATGGGAATAGTATTCATTGGAATTCTGTCTTGTGTGCGTGTAGGACAAATGCAGGGTCTGTTTATAATTTTTCTCTATGGAGTGGTTATTCACAGCCAAGTATGTCTATTGCGATAATTAGCATTGAATGCACAATACGTAATTATGTGGTATTAACTGAGAGTATTCGGTTAAGTTTTCTTAGTTTTTGCTTCGATTGCTTGATTGATATATGACATAACTTTAAAAATAATATTTTTTAATAACATTTTGATAGTTTTGTTTTTACAAATAAGTTTTAATTCGTAATAAGATGTAATAAATAAGAAATAGTGATCGAATGTTTTCAATTGTTGCCTTTCTATGTAGGATTTTTTGACAAATTGGCTATTTTATATTTATATTTTGACGATTATCAATAACAACGTTCATCCCATTTACCTGGCAACACTGTTTCAACCCATAGAATACAGAGAGTATTAATACGGCTCTCACGTCATCATCGTCGCAATTGTTGAGAGAACAACAACAGCAACAAAATGCTAGAACTTCATTTACAGGTTCAATGTCTGGTGGTTGACCTACCCATGCCACTCAAAATCAGTTCACATAACTCACACACAGATGCAATACAAAGGATTTCCTCCCGAGAGTGAAATAACGCACCGCCGACCGACCGACCAACAAACCATAAAGATAATTTATTGAAATTGTAGCCAAAAGAAAACAGCAACGCAACGGAATCGAATATTTAACAAAAAGACAAATAATTTTAAAAATTTATGTGAAATGTGTCAATGAGCTTTAGAGTTTGGTAAACGTTTTTGATTTTGCACAATCCTTTTTTTTTTGCCAAATTGTACACGTGTCCTTTTCCACAGCAGAAGACCCCGCTTGTGACGTGGGTTGTATTTCCAAATAAACAAAAATGTTGAACGTAATGCTAAGTACTTGTAAAACTGGCTTTACACATTTTCCTCATAATGTCTGTTGTTGCCTGGGCCAACATTCGACTTTTCGGGCATCGTCCTTTGTTCTTAGATGACTGGCTGCCATTAGGGGATGACTAAGTACACAGCCATGGTTATACATTCACCTATTTGTATTGTATATTCGTCTATATATGTAAGTATGTATGAATGTTAAATGATTGCAGTGTCTGCATCTGTTTGTCTGTCTGGCAGACAGAGTGGAAGGCGAACAAAAAAAAACCTGGAACTACTAGAAAAACAGGATATAGCCTGAGGGTGCATGCAAAAGAATGGCGTTCAAGCTATTTTTAGTAAGAATTTTGGAAAGTAGAAAATCATATTTTTGGCAGAGTGGTCTAAATACGGCCTTCAATTATTCAAAAGCGGCAAAGACTGCTTTTTTATTTAGACGGAAGGGAGAATACTGCTTCAGCCATGGGAATCAGCATGAGCGCCGTTGAACAAATCATGATTTCGGAAAGTTTTTTAAGTAGTTAGTGGATATGGAAATTTCGTTTTAATATTTTAACTTATTGTTATTTCTTAGGCAGTTCTGAGTTATAAAGAAGTGCATGCGTAATAATTTGCTGATAGTTGTTTACTTAAGGCTGGTATAGACTTCAAATGGAATTCCGTTTGGTCAGTTTTGACTTTGTCACTACACAAAAATAAAAAGACACCAAAATAGAATATAATGCAAACACAGCTGACATTTATTGAAAACCACTTTTACTAGATTTTTATTCCCATATTGTGTTCTTGTCCTCTCCAATCAATTTCTTCAATCCGTTGTTCGCCGTCTACATAAATTGCGATTCAAACAATTATCAAAACATTGATTCTGTTTCGATGCAGCAGATACAACGTTTGCTTCGAACAATCGTGTATTTGTTTCAAATATCAAATTATTCATTTCCGCTTCAAGACAATAATTAAAACGGACAATCTGTAAAAATAGAATTCCGCTTGCAAAATTTGCATGCATTTGGTATGGAAAAAGGAAGTTTGTTTGGAGTTAATGCTAGCCTTTAGATGGCGACCACAAAAAAATTCCGAGAAAATTCGGTCTTCTGCATTCTTTTTTTTTGCCGATTTATCGCATAGACTTCAAACACAATTCCGTTTGGTCAGCAAAGAGGCATTAAAAAAGAATACAATACAAACATAGCTGACATTAATTGAAAACCACTTTTGCTAGATTTTTACTCCCATATTGTTTTTTGCCTTCTTCAATCAATTTCTTCAATTTGTTGTTCACCGCCTACATAAATTGCGATTCAAAACATTAAATATGTTTCGATGCAACAGAAACAATCTGCGACGTTTACTTCGAACAATCATGTATTTGTTTCAAATATCAAATTATTCATTTCCGTTTCACGTAAACAATGAAAACGAAATGGTAACGGACAATTTGTGAAAACGGAATTCCGTTTGCAAAATTTGAATGTCAATGCCGGCCTTTTGATGGCGACTACAAAAAGATGCGAGAAAATTCGATCTTCTGCATTTTTTTCAATTAACGATTATGGGTTCACATATTTTAAGATGCATTTTTGTTTCGAAAACTGCCAAATTCATCCACTTGTGTCAGAGTTCAGGATCCTGCACCGTACTATAAGACATTTATGACTAATGTCTGATTTATCTCGATTTCCGTTGTTCGAAAGAAGGCTTTGGCATTGAATAGCTTGCTTACTCTGTAGAAGTCGCGATAAGCAATATAGTAGTCTTTGGTATCAATGTTTACTTTACCGACAGCAGATCCGATGCGGATGAACTCATCCATAACTCCAATATTATCGTTGTCAACATTCACGCAGTGTTCCTTTCATTGCGTAGGCTATCCGAAAGACAAAATATTGTGCACATATTTTACAGTCATATCAACTTTTGCCAACCTCTTCATAATTCATGAGCAGATTGCAGTAACATTTCGCAGCATCTGACCATTGATGTCATTATGTCCAGCGTGGCTATTGTTGGAGATTGTCTCAGTCATGCTAGCTGCAGCTTTTCTACCAAAGTTTGTTGAATAAAGCTCCTCGCCGTTCACTGCTTTTTTAGCTAATGACAAATATTTAGAAATATGCAGCATTACAATTTAATTACATCTAATTTTCTCGTTTCATCTTCATTACAGTGTTGTTATAGCGCGTTAAGATATCCTTTGCACAACAAAGGCTTCCCTATATGCAATACTGCACTGAAATTACATTGCTTTATTGGGAAGGAAAAGCATACGTAGCAGCGCAAGGACGAGGTGACCAGAATCACTCTGTTGAAAAGAATCAGTCGAAACTGACCTGTTAGAGAAACTGTACTGAGTTCAGTTGTTAAGAAGAGTTGCCCGAAATCGTCTTATTGGGATTAGTTGGAAAAATCAAGAGAGTACTAATGTGAATACTACTTCTTATTACACCAGTTGCTCTCCAGTCCGCGAATTGTGAAGACTAGATCGAAACTACACTATTTAGAGTGGTCGACAGAAGTTACCTCCTATAGGTGGGGCAACTTAGATGTCGACTACAGTCGTCCTATCGAGAAGAGAATATACGTTATATGCTGACCAGTTGATAAGGGTCGACTAAAACCGCTCTGCTGAAAAAAATCGCTTAAAACTACACTTTTGAGAAAAGTTGCTAATTTTGCAATTAACATTCTACCGAAATCGCTTGTTAAAGAGAGTAGCCCGAAAACGTGGTTTTGGAAAGAATCGGCAGGATCCGTGAGGTTATGTACGAAGCTGGTGCAATTCAAAAAACACAATATATTCATTTTGTTTTCCTCTTTTGTTATTGGGGTCTTGTTAGAAGAGTCCTAGAGTTTCCCATCTTTTGAAGTGTGTGAATCACCGCTTTTTGTTGCCTCATTTTATATCAATTATGACGTTGAAGAGATTACACGTTGAAGAGTCCTTTCTGGTGTGAAGATTCGACCGAAACCACTTCGTTTGGAGATATAGACAGAAGTTGCTCCATTGATATAAATAAAGCTAAGTCGCTCTGTCGTTAAAAACTGCCCTGTTGAGAAAAGTCTCTAAATCTTGTCCAGTGGATAATATTCTACTAAATTTGATTGTTAGGAGAAATAACCGGAAATCGTTGTGTTGGAAAGAGCCGGCAAAATCCTTGAACTTATGTTTGGCACTTTTCCAGAAACACAATATATTCAATTTTGTTTTCGTCTTTGGTTTTTGGGCTCTAGATTGAAGAGTCCTTGGGTGTTACATCTTTTGAAGTGAGTGATCAGAATATAAATTGAAAAGATCACACATTAGATAATACCTAGTTGTAAAGATAAGAACAAAATCAAAGTTGTCCCGATCGGAGGTCTCCCCATTAGGAAAAGCCGATTATAGCTCGACTGTTGGAAAGAGAATAGAAGCCGCTGATTTGGAAGAGTCAGTCGAAGCTACCAAGTTGGTAAACATCAATCAAAACTACTTTGTTGGGAAGAATTGATTACAGTTGCCCTGTTGAACAAAGTTAATAACTTTTGCCTAGTTTGTAGCAGTCCTCTGAATTTACTTATTAGGAATCGGGCAGGAGTCAACAGAATCCGTAAAACTTTACCACCGTCGTCATGTTGAGAAGAGAATAGAAGTCACTGATTTGCTCTATTGGGAAGAATCGATTAAAACTGACCTGCTGAAAAACGTTGCCAAATTTTGCATAGTTTTTAATATTCTACCGAACTTGATTAGTAGGAAGAGTAGCCCGAAATGGTGATTTCCGAAAGAGTCGACAAGATCCACGAATTGAAATATGAAGCTGAACTTTTCCAAAAACTACCATAATGCAATTTGTTGTCCTATTTATGTTTTAGGGTCTTTGCTGGGGGATCCGTACATCTCTCATTTGTTAAAGTGAGTCATCACGAGAGTATGAATGCGAAGAAGAAGCAGTTATCACACACTAATGGATCTTTAAATATATAAAGCCTATTGGTTCTTGGCTCGTTGAAACACGCAATGAGTGGTATACAAGAGCCATTTGCCATCTTCAAGAAAAATATTTATCACTTGCAAATAATGTCGGGTAGCAGTTTTCAAAAAGTGCTATACACCGTATATTGACCGAAGATTTGGGCGCAAGATGGGTGCCGCGATTGCTTTCAATAGAGCAAAAACAATGTCGTGAAGATATTTCAATAGAGTACAATAAAGCCAAACTCATGCGTCGATTTATAACCATGGTTGAAGTGCCTGAGACAAAGGAACAGTCAAAGCAGTCGACTGGAGTGGGAGAATCGTGCCCAAAGAAGGGAAGGACGGTACCATATGCAGGTAAGGTCATGATTTCTGTTTTTTTTTTGGGATTCGTATGGGATTATTTTTTATTGATTATCTTCAGAAAGGAAAGACCTTCAACGGCGAATATTATGCTAATTTATTGCAGCGTTTAGGTGATGAAATCATGGAAAAAGCTCGCATTTGGCGAAAAAGAAAAGAAAGGAAATGTTGTTTCATCAAAACAATGCACCAGTTCACACATCCGTTATTGGGATGGCCAAAATTAATGAATTAAAGTTCGATTCGCCTTATTCGCCAGATTTAGCTCCCTTGGATTATTTTCTATTTGTAAACTTGGAAAAATGACTCGTTGCGGTTGATGGCTATTTTGAGGAGTTTGACAGTTTTTACTATAAACAGAGTACTCGTAGAAGCTATTGAACGTAGCTGGAAAAAGTGTATCGAGCTAAAAGGAGATTATGTTGAAAAATAAAGAAAATTTTTCCCAGCTTTTGTGTGTTTTCTTTGTTAGATCGGCTAGTTTTAGGACCGCCCTGGTTGGTTATAGCCATACCAATTAGAGGAGTTGCATTATCTTTCCATTTTCTTTCACAGAACTGACAATCACAGAATTCTTCCTCGAACGTTTGCAACTATTATTATTACCAATTTTCAACTACTTGCATATGTTTGCAAGAAACTAAGAAGAGATACAATGCAAGAAAACATGACAACAACGACATTCAACTCTTCCTCCACCCATGTGGGGCTAATAAACTATTAGAAAAAGTCAAGGCTAAGGTCTTTGCCACTTTTTTCAGCGGCAGCTGCTTCGGAACGCTTTCTACTTGCTCCACTGGTTGAACAAGAACCAGTACGTGGCATGTGGCCCCAAAAGATGTTGCAATTCTGCAATTGTTTGCAACACACGACGAAATGTGTTTCTAATGCTCCACTGCTGTCTGCTACGCTTTGTCGTTGGGCGTCGCATGGATGGTTCTCTGAATGCAGTAACCGAGAGGCCCACATTGCACCTTTGGTGGTAACGAAAGCGAACGAGTGACGAGAACAAAAATAAAAAAACCAAAGAGGGGAAATGGAAATTAGAAAAGCATGAAGTTAAGCAAGAAAATCATAAACGCTCACAGAACAAGTATTGCGCTGCAGCTGTAATGGGAAAAAGTGAAGAAAAATGTTGCATAAAAGAAGAAAAGTGAAATAAATATAAAAAAAAACACACGAACAAATTTTCTATTTCAAGACGAAGTATCAAAAGCGAAGTACAAAAGAATGCAATGAAAATGAAAGGTTATGGGGAATAGGATAATTGGACTGATCTCGGGACGCAGTAGAAAATTGCATAGAGACATTGATGGGGACATTGGAAATTGTCACTGTGGAAGCTGTAAACAGTCCGGCTGTTAAACATTGCTATAATCAATTAGTATGTTGAAATGAATTAGTCGACAGTGCAAATAAACAAAAATTATGCGAATTAAGAACAACACAAATTTAAATTTACAGTTGATATTCGTTTGGTGGTACTGAAAGTGAGAAGACATCCAGCTGAGTAATTTGCATGATGCGTCCTAGATAAACATACCTATTTATAGGGGAGTTGGTGCGTAGCTTTGGAGTGATACACACAACTCTTCGGGAAAACATCATTTGGGAATGCTGCTATATCAATGTTTAGGATGCAGAATGTAACCCGGTTTAGAATGCAGAATGTGAGTTTGATTTTATTTTCCAAACATATAAATGTTTTGTAATTAGTTAAACAATTACATATTAAAATATTTATTGTTTTGAGAACAAAAGAGTTGCAGGCGCAAAATTAGTATTAAAGTTAGGATACAAAAATATAAATATATTTTACGAAACACCTGGTTATCCATTTGTCGGTTTCAAAAGTAAAGTTAATAGAACACACAAGATTTGGCTAAAACTTTTATTTCATTATAATGCTTTGACTTGCCATTATGTAGGAAGTACAGTAGAACTCCAATTATCCGAATCAATTGGGACCGGACCACATTCGGATAATCAAAAATTAGGATAATTGGATTTTTTCGGAAAAAAGGGGATTTTAAAGTAAAAGAGCTTATTTTTGGCATTGTATGCATTAGTAAAGTAAAAAGAAGTAAAAGTACATAAAAAGAATATATAAAAATAAAAGAATGTACATATGTACATATGAACGAGTAGGAGGACAACAACACAATGCCTAATGGCTTCGGATAATCAGCGATACGGTTGATCGGAGTTCGGATAATTGGAGTTCTACTGTACAGTGTCATTTAAAGGACCGCCTCTGGATTGATTGCCGCAGAAGATCCTTTTGAGACAGTTTTCCACCACTTTTTCGCACATTTTGGACAGCATTTTGACCATAATTTGACGAATGAAGGTTTCCCAATGATCCAACGTTTGAGGATTATCAATGTAAACTTGGTCTTTGACGTAACCCCACAAAAACAGACTAACGGCGTCAAATCGAATGACCTTGGTGGCCAAATGACGTCGCCAAAACGTGAAATTACGCTTTCTGGAAACTTCTCATGCAATAAAACAAAAATCGGTCGTTTTGTGTGGCTTGTGGTACCGTCTTGTTGAAACCACATATTGTTCAGTTCATAATCTTCAATTGCAGGTCAAAAAAGTTGGTTATCATACGGTCATAGCTCTCTAAACTGAAATTCGGATCATCCACCACACTTTCACTAACGGAAGTGATACTTTCGGTACATTTGTAACGCTTCCAGTCTCTTCAAATTTCTTTATAATCGTGCCAACTTCTTGCACAGCAGGTCGATTATGACGACCATAATCATCCCGTAATACACGAAAAGTGACCACGCTTGAATAACCACCTTTGTAATAAGTTTTAACTACTTTTACTCGTTCTTCGGTTATGGAACGATTCATATTCGTAAATGGCGAACCTTTCACTAAATAATAAATAGCTGGCAGCCTTACCACACCGGTGGTTTTGAAACCACTAAACGGATAATATTTTTCTCTCGAAGATCCCAATGATTGACGAAACAATGTGTGTCACAATCAAGAATTCTGCGTCAAATAGCAAGACAAGTAGGAGTTTGCCATTAAATCGGTTACTTTGTCGTAGTAACATCTGTTTATGAAAAAAAAAACCATTTTCTAAATTTCCAAGTTAACGGCACTAGATTTATTGATGGCGGAGCCGATTTAGATGAAATCGTCAAGTGATAGTTCACAGCTTTCGCGCAGCTTTCCTAAGCAATTAGACACTTGGTTCATCGTTGTTCAGCGCCAGACCCATTTTTGCCAGCGTCTTTTATAATCGCTGTGATTTCTTCATTTGTGCTGCCATCCGTGGCTAAACATCTAAAGGACTATTCCCTTCATGCTTGTAGCAAACTCTTCTAGTCTTCAACCATCATTATCCTTACAGGAGGTGAGACCCGTACAACAATGTTTCAGTTTTACTTTTTGCTAGAGTTTTTGTGCTCCACCTCTATTCCTATGCCTTTCAATAACGTCACCAATCCGCTTATTCTACGACGTTTCTTTCGCACAAAGAGACGATCCACCCTGTAATACTAAGTCACAAAATTAAAAAAAAGACAACCTATGGCATTTGACCATCATTTTTTATGTAAAATTTTCTGCTGAATCCGAATATGCAGACAGATGTTAAAAAAGGTAGATCAGTTTTTGAGATATAGTTAAAAATAGGGAGTTTGCTAAATTGCAATTATCTTCGTACATACTTAACAGATTTTAAAGTCATGTTTATAAAATTATAGGTAATTAAATTTCCTGCCAAAGTATGTGCAACACTTTTCAATCAAGCTACAAGTTTAAGAGCTATTTATTAAGTTTTCCAGAGTTTTCCAACATTTCAAAAAACAAAAAATAATAATAATTATTATAATACAGGGTGGGCCATAAGTATGTTGGCGGTTTAAATATTCAATTAAAAAAAACTACGAAACATAAAAAAAATATATTTGTATTTTTAAAAAGTAGAAGCATGGGAATTTTTAAGACTTGAAAATAATGTTGTCCAAATGGCTTCCCTCGGCTGCTTGACACTCTTTGAACCAAAGTCGCAAATTTTGGAAAACTCGTTGAAAAGTTGTTCTCGGTATTTTGTTACTTTCCTGAATAATGTTCCTCTTCAACTGCTCTAAATTGGTCGGATTATTCTCGTAGACTACCGATAAATAATTGCTAGAGAGATCGGGGCTACGTGGGGGCCATTCAATATTCCCCCTTTTCTAAATGAGTTTTCCAGGAAAAACATTTTTTAACAGCCCTATGGATACCCTAGCCGTATAACATGTGACCCCATCCTGTTGAAACCACATCCTCGAGGTATTGCCTTGAAGTTCTTGCAAAGCTGGCACCAAAAAGTCTGCTAGCATGTTGCAATAATTGTTCGCTCTAACCGTCATCGCATGCCCTCTTTCGTCCTCAAAAAAGTATGGTCCAATAATACCGGTTGACGTTATCCCAGCCCACACGACAAGCTTAGGGCTGTGAAGTGGACGTTCATGCAAGCGTCGGGGATTAGTCTCGGACCAGAACCGACAATTTTGCTTGTTCACATGGCCATTAAGGTGAAAATTGGTCTCATCACTAAAAATCACGTTGTTGAAATTGTTGAACCGCTCTAGCATCAAATTGACAAAGTTAAGTCTGTTATTGGCATCATCGGATTGTAATTCTTGGACTATCTGAATCTTATAAGCCTTCAAATGCAAATCACGTTTCAAAATTCGTCGTAAAGTTGTTCTTTTGACATCCAAAGACTGACTTCTCTTACGTGTTGACTGTTGCGGATTTCGCTGAACTGAAACACGAACACGCTCCACAATGTCGGCTGACCTTGTAGAAACTGGGCGACCACAAACCGTAATTGGTACTGCTGAGCCGGTTATTTTGAACATTCTGATCCATTTTCGTATCACATTGGCGCTTGGAACTTCACTTAAATCGTATAAACCGTGTTCATGCCGATACAAACGTCGTGCAGTAATCACTGATTTATTGTTTTCGTAATACGCTCGGACACAAAATTCACGATGCACTCCCGTGTACAGCTCCATGGCGACTAAATTTCCAGGAAGCGGCGCAGCGAACAACATATCCCCCCGCCACCCCGCGCCGCGCGTTACCGAGAAATTGAAGAATTAAATCGCCAACAGTCTTATGGCCCACCCTGCAGTTTTGCTGTGAAGTACGCCTCGAAAGCAAATTGTTACTTCCAGTTTCTTTTTTAAACATTAAGTTATGATCTTTTGGGATGAAAATAAGCTCTCGCCGATCAAAATTGGTCTGAAAATGTAGAACTTGAAAAAAAGAAATACAGAAAATAAATTGTTCCCCCAATTTTACGACTTATTAACTATCATACAGTTTAAGGTTTAAATAAATTGTTAACGACAAAAGTAGTTAAATTTTGATTTATTCTGTCTGTTGTGAATTTATATGTGCCGGAAAAGAGATGCAGTAAAAGATATGACTGCGTCTGTGTGACATATGAGCGCTTATTTATAGGGATGGATCAAAAATTGTTGCTAAATCGAAATCGAAGTTCATCGATCTGCGATTGTGCTTGTTCTTTAAATTTGTTAGCAAGCAAATGGAGATCTGTAAGATTTAAAAGACTGCGTACAATGCTGGCAGTTATGGATTTTATTACGATATAATTGCATGAACTATCATATGGCACAGAACTCATTTAACTAGGATGAAAGCAACTCTTTCTGATTCCATTCCAATGATATTTCTTGA
Organism: Philornis downsi; assembly: GCA_019455685.1. Taxonomy (NCBI): domain Eukaryota; kingdom Metazoa; phylum Arthropoda; class Insecta; order Diptera; family Muscidae; genus Philornis; species Philornis downsi. The sequence continues at coordinate 828,478 of JAHXMU010000534.1, forward strand.
TTCTTGATTCCAATGATATTTCAAATAGTCGGTCGGCAATATTCTCAAAACAGATCAAAATTGAATTCAAATGCGTTGTTATGATGTAATTGACTTCTAAATAACTTATTCTATATATAAATTGAAATGGTGTCATGGAATCGAATTCAACTAGGTAGAATTCACATCATATTCTGTTTTCCACAAAAGTTGCTCGTATCTCTGCAACATTTGTTGTTAAAAATTCAAATGCGCCACCTGAAATTACCGTCAAGTACCCACGTACATTTGTATAATTCGTGAGTTGATTATTGTCCCTCTCTTATTTAGTTATCAGATCCTATAGTGTGAAACGCAGCGGTGACAATAAAATGTGCCAGTGGAAGCAATATAACTTATGGCTGAAAATATGAAGTAATTTAATTTAGCATTCTGTTGGTCCTGACAATCATCTTTCCAAAAATTGTTCTTTTTACAGTGAACTCACTACTAATTATTTTTCAATATCTATCCTTCTCTCTTTACTACCTATATAATATTTATTTGATTTAAGGCCATCATCATTGCTGTAGCAATAAATTCTCTAACCTCATTCAATTCACCTAATCTGAAAGTCCCCCAGCACCCCGCTTCCTATTCCTATGGCCAGAAGACACAAAATTTACGAATCTGTACAGAGGTACAAGAGTATGATCTTGTTTCGTAAATTGAACTGGATTTAATCCAAGCTACTAAATGTGAAATTTATATACATACATATAGCCGAATTCTGATTTACTGACAAAATGGTCATCATATTGTCGTGAGGTCATCTTATATATTTGTCGAATCACTTTTTCTATAGAGTTCAAACATTTTTAAATCAAGCTCCTTGCAGCGTTTTCGGATGTCGTCAACTTTGAGGATATCTGTAGTACATTTTCATCACAAAATTCATCAATATATCCTCGATTTACCACAAAGTGCTCTCTTGATTTAGTTTCCATAACCAAAGAATTCCCTCGTTGTTGCAGTGACTCACACAGTGGATTGTCGCCACAAAAACAACAACAACAACACTGTCACTTTCGAGCGTGACTTCGGCATTGCCATAACATTGTGATAAATATTTAAATGAAGACTATTAAAATATGTTGTTGCTCTACCTTGGCAAAAAGAGGAATAACACGACAATACCGATGGAATAGAAAATTAAACAATGTCTGGCAATCGGGTTCACATGTGGACGACTCTCATATGCTCAGACACCCCACCAACTCTACATGAACTATAAGTAAAGGGCAAGAGTTATCAAGTATGTGTATGTGTACATGCAGACATGAGATTACTCACACATACTCAGAAATGGCTTGCGTTACTACAGTGACTGATGCCTGAGTTATGTTGCATTTAATGTTTGCATTCATGTTCACACGACAATTCATTCGGTCCAATTGCGAGCAAACTTCATCATCATTTTCGACGTCATGGAGTGTTGGCATTATTTAACAAACTGTTATTGTTGCCATGTTATGGATACCGATAACCGAATACCATACGAGGCACGTTCGTTTCACAGCCTCATTTTGCTGTGTGTGCCTTGTTTTTAAGTCATACAGTGGATAGGCGGTCTTTTTAATCAGAAGAAGCAACAGTGGGGAAATCACATCAATTATCGGCGATGTCATGGCATCTAAACCTCCAAGCGAAATCGAGTCAAGAAAA
>JAHXMU010000535.1:7734-38751 GCA_019455685.1 Philornis downsi
TTTTTTCATAATTATTTTTAAATTATTATTGTTGACATCATTGGCTAAAATAATTTGAATTTGAATTTAATTTAATTTATTTCTTCAGGATTGTAATTTTAAGTCTTAAGACCGATTTGATTAAATTACAATATTCCAACATATCTTCTCCATAATTCAACAACAAATGCATTATACAACTTTACAATACTAATGTCAGAAAAATGTTGTTTATCTTAATAGCAAAAAAATAAGATTTCTGTCATATGACATGATAATATGATAGTCTGCTTCACCTACTATAGTTTTTCACTTTGTATGTTTTTCATTCTAAACTACGGAATTATAACTTTAATTGGAATTGGAATTGGAATTAATAACTACCAGCAGTATTTTCTGAAAAAGTTCAGCAGATTGTGCTCAACACAAAGAAAAAAGATATGACGACGTAACTTTCGGCACTGGAAGAATGACATTGTGCGAACAAAATAAAGGTTTCAGTGCCTTCGTAATGTAATGAGATTTTACTATTAACAAAGAAATATATGGCAGTCCATTTAATGCTTTCAAAACCGCCAGTCTGGCAAGGCTGTCAGCTGTTAAATAATTGTCGTCTGAAGTGTTATTTACTTAGTGAAAAGTTTGCCATTTACGAATAAGGGTCGTTTAGCAACCGAAGAACGCGTAAAATAGTTAAAACACTACAAAAGTGATTCAAAAGTGGGCTTTTAAACTTTCTTCAGCGATGAAGCTCATTTCAATAATCAAATTTGTCGCATATGGGTCTCAGAAAGCTCAGAAATGATTGTGGAAAAGAAATTGTATCCGGAAAACAAGACTGGAAGAAAAAAATGAAAATGACGTTGGAGGAACCTCAAAAGGATCTACTGTTGCAACCAATCCAGAGGCCTTCACTTAAGTGATATTGTATTTCGTATACAATGACAAAGTCAGTCCAAGCATTATAATAAAATTAAAGTTTCATCGAAATCACAGCTTTATGTGCGTTTTATTTAACTTTACTTTTGAAACTGCAAATGGATAATCCTACATATATATTCAAAAAAAAAAAAAAATGACTTTAATTTAGCTTTAGTTTTTTTTTCTTTGTGACAATGATGGTGACAGATATTCGACATAAACACAAATTTTACTAATTATAACGAATCGGAGTACGTTTTATTTATGAATTTAAAAATAAAGCTTTTTTATTCACAAATGAGAGAATATATCGCCTTCTATTTAAAAATTACTTTTTACTCCAAATATTCTAATAAATCAATAAGAACTTTCAACATTTTATTTTAAAGTGATTGGATTTAACAACAATAAAAATACATAGAAAAAAACATGCCAGGTTATATTACTTAAATCGTATTTCATATTAATATATTTTGGAGACCTAGTAAACATAGGCATTGTTACCCGAGTCTTTAAGTAATTCATTCTTTTGTAAGAAACATAAAATTAACATTCATATATATAGTTATGTAGGTAACTTTTTTTTTTTAAATCTGTTTTAATTTTGAATTACCACTGAAGAAAAAATATTGTACGAACAATGTTCTTAATGAAATTTTTCTTGCGTTTTAAAAGGATAAGAAGGTTGCTTTTTCATTTAGTACTTGGGTTTTGTAAAATTTTAAAACCGGTATAAAAATTTTGTTATGTTTCTCTGAGGAAACTCGTCGTATACGAAGGCGGTGGCAAAACTAGCTGAGCTGACGTATAGATGGTGCCACGTTGTTCAGTATTTTTATTTGAGCCATCAAAGGTAAACGATCTCAGTGAATTTGGAAACATTGACAAATTGGTCACCGTTATGTTATTAAAAATTTCCATTTGAAAAGTCTCAGTCCAAGCAAAATTAAAGCCGAGCTAGATTCTACTCTGAGAGAGTTTGCTCCTTCCTTTACGACTGTAAAATATTCGATAGCAGAGTTTAAACGAGGAGGCCGTACGAGCTGCCAAGACAAACACGGTAGTGGTCGATCAATTGAGGTGTTAAGACAATCCACAAAATGGTATTGGATGACCGTCGGCTGAAGTTGCATAAATTAGCTGAAATGATAGGCATTTTAAAAAGCGCTATACATAGTATATTGACCGCAGATTTGAAGATGAGAAAGCTTAGCGCAAAATGGGTGCCGCGCTGGCTTTCAATAGAACAAAAACAGCGTCGTGAAGATGTTTTAATAGAGTGTATGGTGTTTAGCGATGTTTCACCGCATTATAACTATGGATGAGACATGGATCCACCATTTCGCACCTGGGACAAAGAAATAGTCAAAGCGGTGGACTGGAAGGGGAGAATCGTCTCCAAAAAAGGCAAAAACGGCAAAATCATGGCGTCTGTGTTTTGGGATCCGCATGGAATTATTTTTATTGATTACCTTCAGAAATTTTTTGAAGCATTTTTGTAATGAAATTATGGAGAAAAGACCATATTTGGCGACAAAGAAAGTGTTGTTTCATCAAAACAATGCTCTAGTTCACACATCCACTATTGCGATGACCAAAATTAATGAATTTTAGTTCGTATTGCTTTATCACACATCTTATTTGCCAGATTTAGCTCCCTCTGACAGTTTTATATTTCCAAACTTGAGAAAATGGCTCGGTGGTAAAAGATTTGCCAGCAATGAAGAAGTGGAGTCTGCTGTCGATGGCTATTTTAAGGGGTTTGACAGCTCATGATATAGAAGCGATTGAAGCGATTATTTTGAAAAATTAGGAAAATTTTCCCAACTTTTTTGTGTTTTCTCTATTAAGTCGGCTGGTTTTGGAACCGCCCTGGTAGTTATTGAAAAAATACTAAAAAAATCATTATCACCGGAAAGCGGGCTAAGTCAATACGTATGTATAATGTATATGTATAGTTCTTACATGCCCACTTATCTGACACGTCCTCTACTTTATAGACCACAGGCGGCCGAAATCGGAAATCGGGAAAGACTTTATCATAAAGACTCAGTCCAACTTCGGATTAATGGCCATTTCAGTGTTTTTTTTTTGTGTTCACAAATGTACTATTAATTCATTTATTAAAAACTAAATATGTAGATGGATCCTAGAAAGAATAAGCAAACTGTGGACAAAGCAGAGGAAACGGGGAAAGTCGATATAATACCCAGCAAAAGCATTGCATACCAAATATTACAGTATTCACCACAACTGAGCATCCAATTATGGTGAAAATTTGACAGAAACATCGATAATTTAACACTGCGCTGCTTTAGGGGGTAAGTATTTGAAACTTGACAACCAATCAGTACTACTTATGTAGTGCTGTTATGTCGCTCACATTACCTTTCGGATGCACTTCTCAAAAATAATATATTTTTTAAATTAATAGGATTATATAAAGCTAATTATAGTTTTAAAAACTTATTGAATGTAATAGTTTATCGACGCATGTCCAACAGGTTAATGCAGTACATAAATGTATATTAAATTGACAGGAACTGTATATCTGTAATATTTCGTTTTCATTACTTAATACATTGTTGTATTGAAAATTTATGCCGCAAAATTTATGCATTGCTAATAACCTTCCAGGAGGTTCTAAAAAAGATATATGTAACCGCATTAATAAAGCTCGGCAAACATTTGGAACCTTAAAGTCAGCACTACTTCCCAGAAGGCAAAAGTGCGCATTTTTAACTCTAATGTCAAATAAACACTCCTTTATGGATTGGAAACATGCAATATGGCAACCTGGGGCACACAAATAATGCAGTCATTTGTAAACAGCTGCTTGCCAAAGATATTGCGATTATACTGGCCTCGAACAACAACCAACAACCTTTTGTGGAATAGAACTCATTAACAACCAATAAATTTGGAAATAAAACAAAGCAAGTGGCGTAGGATTGACCAGATTTTAAGGAAATCTACAGCTGATGATGCAAGGCAAACCATCGACTAGAATCCCCACTCAAAGCAGCAAACGCCGAGGATGTCCATCACGCACATGGAAATGGCAAATTGAAATAGAAACAGCAATATTCAATCTCAGTTAAAACGAATTTAAAGTAAGAGCATCAAGGAGAAGTGGCTGGAATTCAATTGTAACAGTCCTATGCTCCTCATAGGGGTGAGAGGAATAAATACTCGTATATGTAATTACTTTACAAGGGAGGAAAGTTCCCATTGAGAGGAAAACACGTCATTATTTCAAACCTTTATTTTTCCAAAAGTGGCGTTATTGATACTACCTTGAAGTAGAATATATTTACATTGTTGGAAGCAATCTGCAAGCACTCATGACTGGAAATAATCAATCGGCATATGTTGCCACCTTATCACTAAACGAAAGTGTTCTCTCTTCTGGTATACTTCAAATTATTATAATTATTTTTTTTTTTTTTGGGTACTCGTATGTAAAAGAAAGGGGCGTTTTTAGTATGCTGACTTATTTGGCGATAAGCCGATACGTTGTCCATAATACTATGGATTGGGACAAATTAGTGCGGCAAGAAAAAACTGGCCTATACAAGAACCAAGTTCAACTTTGGCAAAATTATCGCTTTTCCAAGCTCTTCTAATATCTTTACCATTTAATCGTGTGGAAAAGACCAACTATAACAGGGTGATTTTTTAAGATTTAAGTTTTTCAGATTGACAGCACTGCTTGGTAATGGCGTCCAAACGTCATCTGTCAAAGTGAAAAGTGTACAGTATACACTGCCATTTCATCATGGAATGACGAATGACCTACCACAACGTCTAATTTTTGGTGAATGCCCCTCACAAAAGCTCAATGAAAATCGGCTGTTTTATCGAAAAATTGTGTTCAGCGATGAGGCTCATTTCTTGCTGAACGGATATGTATGTAAAAAAGCCAAACTGTCGCATCTGGAGTGATGAACAGCCACATGCCATACATGAATTACCGATGCATCCCGAAAAAACGACAGTCTGGTCTGGTTTATGGGCTGGTGGCATCATTGGCCCATTTTTCTTCAAAGACGACCGTGGAAGAAACGTTACCGTCAACGGCGAACGATATCGAGCCATGATACGCGATTTTTTTTACCCCAATTGGCTGAGTTGAATTTGGTTGACATGTGGTTTCATCAGGACGGTGCAACATGCCACACTGCTCGTGAAACAATGGATATGTTGAGGGATGAATTTGGTGAGCAGCTTATCTCTCGATTTGGCCCTGTGAGTTGGCCCCCAAGATCTTGCGATGTAACGTCTCTTGATTATTTCTTGTGGGGTTATGTCAAATTGTTAGTCTATGTGGACAAGCCGAACACTATTGAAGCCTTACAGGATAACATAACACGCATTATTCGGATAATACAGGCCGAAATGCTCGAAAAAGTGACGAAAAATTGGACCTTCCGATTGGACATTTTGAGACGGAGCCGCTGACAACATTTACATGAAATTATCTTCAAAAATTAAATGGCAAAGACCAATTTATCGATTCCAAAAATTTAATATATGATGCAAATTTGAGTGTTTTATTTGATTTCTAAAAAAACTACAATTAAAAAATCACCCTTTGTAATACATTTGTAAGGAACCGCAACAGCTGTGTTATCCATTTAGTGGTTTCAAAACCGCCAGTCTAGCAAGGCTGTCAGCTGTTAAGGTTCGCCATTTACGAATATGAATCGTTTAATAACCGAAGAACGTGGAGAAATAGTCAAAACTTACTACAAAGGTGGTGATTCAAACGTGCGCACTTTTCGTCATTATGGTATGATAATGGCCGTCATAATCGATCTACTGTGCCAAAATTTGGCAAGATTATAAGGAAATTTGAAGAGATTGGAAGTGTTACAGACGAGGTCTGGCTTAAGCATCATCGCAATGTGCGCACCGCTGAACATATCGCTTCTGTTAGTGAAAGTTTGGCGAATAACCTGAATTTGTCGACTCCACCGCATTCTCTGCAAATGGGCCTATCTTACGGCTCATTGCGGCATTTTTTTTGCACTCGGAGAAACCAGAAGTGTTTGTGAAAAAGCCGTTGCACTATAAAAAGTGACTGTTTGGCGCGTTATGGTCTGGAAGTGCACCATTGGGCCGTATTTTTTCGAAAACTACTTCAAAGGATCATTTAAATTAAATTACATTGGATTTCGTACATAATGACGAGGTCCAAGCATTATAATGAAATAAAAATTTCATCGAAATCGTAGCTTTGCGTGTGTTTTATTTAACCTCACTTTTGAAACCGAGAAAAATGTCAAAAAAAAAAAGATTTTACACTGGAAAATTAAGATAATTCGGTATATTGTGTATAAGAAGTAGCCGATTTTGACACCTCACAATAACGGTCGACACACAAGCTTTGCCCAGACCAAAGTATGTCGTCTACGCCACTGTGGACCACAATCCATGGCGATGGGTATGCAAGCTTAGACCCGACGGAAGTTTCAGGCATTTTGTTTTCGCAAAATATTCGTATTTTGTTCATTATCAAGTTGTGGCAACATTGCATATGAGTCATACTCGGTAGGGCAGTTCAAACTGAATCTGAAGCTGAATCAGGCTAATTATAGATGTAACCCAATCTCTTCCAATATTTACTAGGTTATAGTTTATTACACAGTTCGTAATAATTTAAGTTATCCTTTGATGCCATTGGAAGTTGGAGTATTTTACGCAAACTTTAATGCGATTAGACAGCAATGGTCTAGAACCGCAGAACCTATCGTATGGTTAAGCATCGCGGTCGTCGAGCAGAATGTTAAGGAAAAAGTGGAATCAAAGGCTTCCTGTTTTCTATTTTGAACTTGGCGATTAACATCAAACCGCACATTATTGGAAAACGTGGAATCAAGTGAAGCGAATAGCAAAACAACAACATATTGCTCGCCTCTCCAAAGCAAAGTGGTGAGGGAGAGGATGTTGACTACACAAACTAAAAGACACATAGGCTCCTTTTGCCTGCTTCGAAGGCAAACAGAGAAACAAACAGACCTTTTTCTATTTGCTTTCACAAAGGGCCCAATATGGCATCGCGGGAACAATAGACCTAAAACATACATCCACTGGGGAATTTCAGACGAACAGACGTTTCAGCACAACAACTAAACTGAATGAATATAAATCAAGAAAAAATCAAAAAAGAAAAGAAAAAACTATGCTGGAAGGAGCGCGAAAGACAGCAACTAAACGAGAAAACGAACAAGGCCAAGCACAACTCAAAGGCAGCATTTCCGTCGGTACTCCTTCTTCCTGCCGCCCCACCCCCTGGGGGACCCTCAACACACCACAACAAAGTAAACAGCACCCATATAGTAAATATCAAATATCTAATAAAACACCACAAGAACAGAATTCACGACTCTCGAGAACCTCTATGAATGAGTACGAAGGACAAAAAAAAAAACAAAATACACAACAGAAAAGCGAAATCCTTTCATCGCTGCAAAAGCACAGCTGGGTACAGGGTGACGTAAAGAGCTCTTTGCTAGCTGGGTCGCTATTTATTTTTGTTGTCATCGTCGTCGTCTCTACTCGTATCGTATTCATTGACAACAACACCAAGCTGTTATACGCCCGCCTTCTGCCCGTTGTCGATCGCATCAGCTCAATTGCCGGTACGTTTGTTTACAGCTTAGGATGTACAGATTGACAGGACAGCGTCGTGTTCCCATGAATACCAACATGAGGATGTAACATTGGGGTTACGGTACTGCATGGTCGCATCCGGTTGCAGCAATAACTTTATATTTCCTTAGTATTTATACAGCTCTAACGAATAATGGCATTTTTATTTGATTTTGTTAATCCATCAATTATTTACATACGTACATACTCGTAGGTATGTACAGTGTGTGTCTACATGACAGGACATATAAATGTAATTTAATGAAAGAGTGATGAGTTACACCATTCGCCTTGATTAAATTTTTATTTGATATGAGTATTCGTACATCTACACGCACATGTGTCCTTTTACAACCGATGCCTTCTTATTCCGGTCTCAGAGACACCATTGAATTTGTCTTAAACGCTTTAAAGGATAAAAATAACACAAGATTCGCACACGCACACTGGCAAATCTCTTGGCAAGATAGGGATGAAAAGTGAGTTGGTTGTTGCTCCTCCTTTGGTCCCAATGGTTCTAAAGAATACACTTTGGGATATAGCACTCAAATATAACAAGGATGACAACATTCTGACGTATCCTTCAAAGAGCCGCATACGTTTGAATCCTAGTGACATTTATTTATGGTATATTGCTTTTCTGCTACTAAATTTGTAAAATACAAAAGTGTTTGTTGAATAATTGTATATGATTTTCAAATTGACTCTGTAGAGCAGTAAAAGCGAACGCCAAAAGTATGGAATATTACAATAGTAAGACACTGACTGACTTGAGCAGTGACAACGCAACTTTGCCAATAAACAAAAAAGAGAATGAAAACCTTGGATTCAGTGTGAAAGTGTGTGTGTTCGAATACCTTCGAATATACGAAGTTTATAGCGTTTTATAAGTCGAAACTTAGCACATGAGATCTTCATTCATAACGCACAAAAAAGGCTTAGCCTTCATCCAGTCAGTATCATTCCCTTTTTTTGCCATTGGATGGTCCCAAAACAAGCCGACCCACAGTGTGGTAGATCACACATCTAACTGGACAAAATTAATAAATTGCGTAGGATTCACTTCTCACTTATGCATTAAACAAAAAATGAGTTCAAATTTATAAATGATGGTAAAAAATCAACTTTTTTTTAGAAAAAAGTTTCACTTCACTTTTAGTATTAAAATAATTTTATATATTTAATAAATATTTAATAGTAATTGTTTTATTCACTTGTTTTTGCTTTATTACATTAATAATATATATAAAGCAAATAAATAAATAATTTAGTCAATTTCATATGCGTAGTTAAAAGATTTTTCTTCCTCGAAAGCATCAACAGATAACAATGAAAGAACTTCTTTTGTTATCAAACTTCGAACTCGAAAGGGAGTGTGACGCAAACTTGCGATAGAAGGATCTGAAGAAATTAATAGCCGATTGAAAAGATCTGTATTTGTGTCTATTCTCGATGTTTTTTTCGTAAACAACTGTTTAAATTTCCTCATATCCTTATTTCTTGCTTCTTCTGACAGCTGTCCTATAGGAAGAATGCAAGACCTTATAATATCTTTTCCATGAAAAAGGATTTTATGGACGCTAACTGGCATAATATATTTCTGGTGTATCTTGAAGAGCATATCTAACCATTATTAATGTCAATAAGGCGTCTTTGCGATGTATTTTGGTAGTTTTTATCCATTCTTCATAAATGTCCTTTCTCGAAAGTCACACTGGAAAAGTGAAAAAAAATGTATGGCCGTCACAAGAATGCCCCAGATGTTTTTGATTTACCTTAAAGGGAATACTTGAAAGATTAACCAAAATATAGACTTACACCGGAACTATCCGGAATAAACAGCTTTAACTCTACTTGAAAAAAGGAAATATTTTATTTTTTGCACTTTCTGAACTTCTCAAAAAAAAAAAAAAAAAAAAAAAAAAATTAATCCTTACAATAGAAATATTTAAATGAAAATTGTAATATATTTTCATGAAATAAAGCTTAATAATAATAAAAAAAATTATGACAATGAAATCACCGTAGACGTGTTAATCGTAGAACAAAGTCAGTCATACAAATAATACGATTCTCTTTGAAATCTGAATGCACCTGTTGACAACAACTGACTTTAAAGCTCAATTTTTCCTAATCAGAGCTAAAAACAAGCAAACAAAAACTGAATTACAATTACCTATTGTATTGAGACGCTCATTAAATGATCAGAAGGAATGTGGCCTGACATTTTTTTTTAGTTTTTTCTAGCAAGATTTGTGAATTACTACAGTGTGCGACCTAACATATAGATGGCGCCAATAGTTTGAAAAAAAAAATAATAATAATTTTGATGAAAAGTGGCAACCTTATAAAACATACGTTTTAAGTTTCAAGGCGCCACATTGTTCAGTATTTTTATTTGAGCCATCAAAAGTAAACGGTCTCAGTGAATTTGTAAACATGGAAAAAATTGGTCACCATAATGTAATTCAATATTTTCATTTGAAGGGTGGTCTCAGTCCAATATTAAGGGGTCTCAGTCAATATTAAAGCCGAGCTAGATTTAACTCTGGGGGAAGTTTGCTCCTTCGTTTACGATTGTAAAGTATTGGATAGCAGAGTTTAAACGAAGCTGTACAAGCCGTCAAGACGAACACCGTAGTGGTCGACCAATTGAGGTGTCCACGCCAGACACGGTGGTAAAAGATTTGCCAACAATGTAGATGTGGAGTCAGCGGTTGATGGTCACTTTAAGGAGTTTGACTGTCCCTATTATAAACAGGGTACAGAAGCTAGTACAGAATCGCTGGAAAAAGTGTATCGATCTAAAAGCAGATTATATTGAAAAATAAAGAAAATGTTTCCCAACTTTTTGATGTCTTCTGTGTTAGATCGGCTAGTTTTGGGACCGCTGTCGTATACAATTGAAATAAGTATTCGAAGTGTTTAAGTAGAAAAGTTATGCTCTTTAACTAAACTCCTACAATTAAATATTAAATTATTGTGTACATTTAAGTCTTTAAACAATAAAATGTATAAATGCAAAATGCAAGTATTCGAATAACACCGCATAAAGGCAAATGTCGAATGTGTGACGTTTGCCTGAGAGAATTTCTGTAATTGGTACAATTGAATAGCCTTAAAGTTTCGCTGAAAATTTCCGTTCAATTGATAATTTATCCATTTAGTGATTTCAAAACCGGCAGTACAATTGAATAACCTTAAAGCTTCACTGAAAATCTCCGTTCAACTGCCAATTTATCCATTTAGTAGTTTGAAATAACCTTTCGTTTCGTTCGACTGTTAATTTATCCATTAAGCGATTTCAAAACCGCCGGTCAGCTGTTAAATACCTGTCATCTGAAGTGTTATTTATTCAGTGAAAGATTTACGAATGTAGATCATTTAACAACCGAAGAACTCTTAAACGTAGTTAAAACTTACTACAAAAGTGGTGATTCAAACGTGGGCACTTTTCGTGCATTACAGGCCGACTATGGTTGTCATAGTCGAACTACTGTGCAAGGAACTGGTAAGATTATAGACAAATTTGATGGGGCTGGACGCGTTGCAGATGTGTCAGACCTGTGCATCATTGTAATGTACGGACTACCGAAAATATCGCTTCTGTTAGTGAAAGTGTGTCGGATAATCCGAATTTGTCGACCCCACGTAGTTCTTAGCAATTGGGCCTATCTTACGACACATTATGAGTCCCACTCATGCAACAATTAAAGCCGGCTGACCATTCACAGCCGATGTTGCTGTGATTGGATGCTACAGCAACAGGCTTTAAATTTTCTTCAATCATGAAGCTTATTTCTCCCTCAGTGGTTACGTCAACACGCAAAATCGTAGCCTGTGGAATTCACAGAATCCGGAAATGATTATTGCATCCAGAAAAAGTAACTGTTTGGTACGCATTATTGTCTGGAGGTTTCATTGGGACATATTTTTTCGAATATGGCACTGGAGGAACCGTTACATCAATTCAAAGCGCTATGGCCGTATGATAACCGACTTTTTTTTTGGCCTGCAATTGAAGATTATGAACTGAACGATAGGTGACTTCAACAAGACGTTGCCATAAGCCACACAACACGGCCATTTTTGGCTCTATAGAATGAGAAGTTTCCAGAAAGCGTTATTTCACGTTTTAGCGATGCCGTGCGATTTGACGCCGTTAAGACTTTTTTGTGGGGTTACGCCAAAGATCATGTCATGAACGATATGTGGCTTCAACAAGACGTTGCCACAAACCACACAACAGGACCGATTTTGGCTTTCCAGAAAACGTAATTTCAAGTTTAGGTGATGTCAATTGGCCACCAAGATCGTGCGATTTGACATCGTTAAACTTTTTTGTGAGGCTACATCAAACACCATGTTTACGTAGATCACCTTCAAATGTTGGAGTATTTAAAAACCAACATTTGTGAAATTATCGCCGAGATACTGCCCGAAATGTGCGAAAAAGTGGTCGAAAACTATCTCAACAGGATCCACTGCCGCAACCAATCAAGAGGCGGTCATTTAAATTACATTGTATTTTGTACATAATGGCAAGATCCAAGCATTGTAATGAAATGAAAGTTATATCGAAATCTGTGTTTTATTTAATTTAACTTTTGAAACCGAAAAATAGATAACCCGGTATAAATAGGTGTATCAAAAAAAAACCGTTTCTTTTTCAAATTTCGTGAGCTACGTATGTTCGATTTTCGCATTTTTTTCTGCTATGTTGGTACACATGTCTGTTATATATGTTGACAACATCAGCCATTTTGGATTGTCAGTTTGTTTTTGACAGATAAAAAGGTTAGTCGTGTTTTGGTGTGCTCTTCGATTTTTTACTATTCGAAAAAATGATCGATCAAAGAAACTGTATTAAGTTTTGTGTAAAAAATGAAATTAAATGTGCAAGGACATTTGAAATGTTGACTGTGGCGTCTGGCGAGTCTACTATGAGTAGAACACAAGTTCAATTTTGGCATAACCGGTTTAAGGAAGGCCGAGAAGATGTCAATGACGATGCTCGTCCTGGACCGAAAAAAGCACGTCAAGTTCGGTCAAATGTGAAGGTTTTGCTCACTGTTTTATTCGATTGCAGTGGCGTGGTGCATCATGAATTTTTGCCACAACGTCGTACGGTCAATAAGGAATACTACCTTGAAGTTATGCGCCGTTTGCGCGAAGCAATTCGTCAGAAACGCACAGAATTGTGGAAAAACCAATAATAGATTTTGCACCATGATAACGCACCAGCTCACACATCGATGCTTGTGCGTTAGATTTTGACCAAAAACAAAACCGCAATCATGCCTCAACCACCGTATTCACCGGACTTGGCCCCCGCTGACTTTTTCCTCTTCCCAAAACTGAAGACACAGATGAAAGGAAATCGTTTTGCTACGTTTGAGGAGATAAAAGAAAAATCGAAACAGGAGCTGTTGGCGATACCATAAAGCGCGTTTTGGAAGTGTTTCGAGGATTAGAAGAAACGCTGGCATAAGTGTACTACCTATATATCTGAGGGGGACTACTTTAAAGGAAATAAAATAGAAATTAATGAATAATAAATACTTTTTGAAAAAAATTTAAAATAACAGTAATTTTTTATCACACCTCGTATATTACTAAAATTGCGTATTGATGCCACATGCAGAGTGTTATATTTTACGACATAAGCTAAAAAACAACATCCATAAATTGTAATTTAAAGCTATCATAAAACGCTTAATATATGAAACGCTAAATCGTAACGGATAATAGAAAAAAAAAACCCCTTAAACACCTTATCGCCAGCGTGTGTTGGGTCGCTCCGTGTGGTTCGAGTATGCCATACGGAGCGTTAGTGATAATGCGTATCGACAGTTTCTATTTGTGTACTGTTTCTATAGTTTGTGAGAATATTTTAGAATTCAATAAAATCAACTCTTGTAAAACACTCAAAGCGAACGGGTAATTAATTCATTCTTTCCGGGGTGGCTAAATTCATTCAATGCACATAATCTAAAAACCCCGCAAGATCCTAAAAAAAAGTTCTGGAGAGGGGTAGTATTCCCTTCAACTGCCACGCCTATGGATTTGGAAGATGCAAATCTATTCCTAGCGCGGATATTGCTTAGAAAATTGGACAAATGGTAAATGTAAACGTGCTAGAAAAAAAACAACAAACTCTCTTGCATCCCATCAATGAGATGTGGGAGTGCTTCCCACTTTTAGTGGGCATACACGCATTCTATTTTTAGATTTACCAACGCACCTGTAGTTTAACGACGATTCCGATCGTCACAGTTTAAGAAGCATTTGTCAGACTTGTTGAATACTCGACTGTTCGAAGCGTTCAACAGACACTCAAATAATGATAGGTGACTGTATGGAAACTTGCGATCATGCAAACGATAGTCGTGTGTGCTAATTATCCCGCCATGATCGGTCAAAATACATGATTACATATCGGGAATTAAGTCTCAAGTGTGTGAAAATGTGTAAATTTATCTCATATTATATGTTTAATTTTTTTTTTTAATTTAAAGATTTTGGAATTAGTTTCGGCACAATTTGGAAGGCACCTCATCCAACATCTTAGAAACATCGTTGTAATCACATAATACTAGCCTCATTTCAGAGTTACAAAATCACATTTGCAAAGGGCTTTTTTATTTCGGCGATTATGCTGACCGCGATTATAGTGACATAACAGTTAGACTGTCATGAATATGATCGATAAAAATAGACCGCGTAAGTTTAGTGAATGTAAGAAGCTCTGCTGATTTTGTATTTTTTATAAATTATGTTGTTGTTATTATATAAATTTTTAAAATTGATATAAATCCAAGTTTTTGTAGACTATTAAATACAAATTACAGAGAAAATATCGAATTTCCGAAAATCTGTCTATTTGTACCAGTAATACGAAAGAAGAAGTGACAAAACAGTACATTTTCATTCTCAGAACCAACCTTACCAAACGTTTATCGTCTACCAAATATGACAGAAATTAATATAACTACCCAACAAAGGATATGAACCTAAGAACACATGGGTCAAATCACACATTAGTAAAGGGTGTCCCAACAAGAACGCAAGATATAACTTTTAAATAAAACACAGATATTCAAAAAAAAAAAAAAAATCGTGAAACTTTATTATATCGTAAAGTAGACAGAATGAGGTTATGTATGGATCAATACATCGGGCAGATGGCCGCCGTGGCTTTGCTAGCACACACGCGATGTTTTAATGAAATTTTCAATGACCGTTTTGCATAAATGCTGCGGTATTTCCGTAATGCAGCGTCCAATTTCCTCTTTTAAGACTTGAGTCGTCGTCGGCTTATTCACATAAACCATCGACTTCAAAAAACCACAAAGAAAAAAGTCTAATGGTGTTAAATTGCACAATCTAGGCGGCCAATCCTGGTCTCCAAAACGCGAAATAACACGACCGGGAAATGACTGATGCAGCAATTGAATTGTTTCTCTGGCTGTACGACATGTGGCGCCGTCTTGTTGAAACCACATGCCCTCCACATTAATTTCTCCAAATCTAGACACGAAAAAACTGGTTATCATTTCACGATACCGAACACCATTGACTGTTTGCGTTTGACATGCGTCATTTTCATAAAAAAAAGGTCCAATGATTCCTCCAGCCCAAAATCCGAACCACACAATGACACGTTGAGGGTGAATTTGGTTCTCGTGAATCACTCAAGGATTTTCCTCACCCCAAATGTGGCAATTCTGCCTATTGACGAAGCCATCAGGATGAAAATGGGCCTCGTCACTGAAGATGATTTTATCGGCAAAATCAGCATTTTCATGTTGTCTCTCCAATACCCAATTAACGAACTCCCTTCACTGTCCATGGTCAGCTGGCTTCAGTTCTTGAGTCAATTGAACTTTGTATGCATGAAGATGTAAATCTTTCGTCAAAATTCGCTGCATAGTGGATTTGGAGACACCAATTTGCTGAGCTTGGTGTCGAATTGAGGTGGATGGAGTTTGAGCGACATCGTCACGTACAGCTGCGACATTTTCGATCGATCGACCTGGTCGAAGGCGCGTTGTTGCCTATACATCACTAACAGACCCAGTTTTGGCAAATTTATCAATTAATCTCTTTGCAGCTGGCTCTTTTGGAGCATTATTGTGACCCCAAATTGATCGCAATTTGCGAACTGTAGCCGCAAAACTTTCACAATTTTGATAAAACTATTTTACAATGAGAATGCGTTGTTCATTCGTGTAGCGCTCCATTTTTACTAACCTCGTCCCTTCTGCTAGCAAACAATAACAATTGTTCAAATGTCAAACAATGACACTTCGAATGGGGCCAAATTTAAATCTTGCGTTCTTGTTGCGACCCTTTATAAATGATGGCAGAAGTATCCCATTTTTAATCCCTTTCTACAATTTGCCAAAATATTGAGCTGTGGCAAGTGTTCGAAAAGTTTCATAAATATTGACGGCAGTTATTGTGTTTACCAGCCAACCAGATAGAGGGATATCGCTCAATCATCTTAGAAAATCATGAAAAACATTTACTCAAATTATATTAGGTGTGCAACTAAGTCCTCGCTGTTTTTTTGTTTTTTATAAAAATGCAACTATATTATAAAAACATGTTTACAAATGATTCATTCAAAGTATTGCCCATCGCTAGCTACTACTTTTTCCCATATTTCTGGCAAAACTCGAATTCCGTCACGCTAAAACTGTTCATCTTTTAAGGCTATCCACGAATCTAGCCTTTCCTTGATGTCGTCATATGAGTGGAACTGCTGGTCAGCCAGAACGTGTGCCATCGAACGGAACAAGTGATAATCGGACGGCGCAGTATCTGGGGAATATGGCGGATGGGGTAAGAGGGGCGGTGAGGCAGACCGTTGTCATGCTATGGAGGCAACACAGTGGACTTTAATGAATAATAAATATTTTGTGTATTATTCTCCAATTTCCGGTACTTTTTTGACAGAATACATACACTGTTACGATACTAGGTGTTTTCTTTTTACTTTTTCTTTTCTCTTTTTTTCCTTTTCCACTTTTTTTGCGACAATATGAGACCCCTCTGGGCAAACACAGTTTAAAATGTGTTGGAGTGCGAAAATTGTAGGAGCCTGCTGACAAAATAGGGACTCTAAAGTTCTTTCAACGACATGCAAATGTCCAAATCTTTAGTCGATTGCATTGTAGGATGATGTAGTGTTTTTGGAGTGACTACCAAAGAGCCAAGTATTCTTCGAAATAAGTTTTATTTACCGCAGAGAAAGAAAGAGGTTTACATTAGAAAGGCACTTAAGAAATTGGCTTTGTAGCAGGATACCTTATCTGTACATAGAGGTGCCACACTCCCAACATTTAAAGTGCCATCCGTACCATATCCAGCTGCATATACACTACACACATGTGGATATGCATGTGCGAGTGCTCTTAGTTGTGACACTATTAATGGTTTATGTTTATTCAGTTTCCACTCTCTGTCTTCCCTTTTACACTCCTTAGCTGTGTTTATTATTTTTCTTAGATTTGCTGTGTTTATACAACATATATAACCTATCTTTTATTCAGATGCTACATATATGGATGCAGAATATACTTATGTATATGCAGAAGGAGGATATGGACAAAATCTACATATATACATATTTAGTAAGTACACACACATACATACATACATACATGTGTGTTTATGTATGCACATGTTTAACTGTGTGTTATCATTGTTCTTGACTCGTTTCTGCGGGATTGTTAGGTTTCTGGGGCACACTGTGCAGATGATAATATGACTTCCTTTGAGCCTCCATTACAAAGTAAAATATTGTTCCATGAATGGTTGGCATGTGCTTTGTGGTCTATGCAAGTGCTCTTCTTCATCTACGGCTGTATATGTATGACTGGGTGTGCGTGTGCAAGTGTGCCTTCCTATCTGGAGGATACATATTAGAGATTTCAGTCAATAGATATTTTCCCATCCCCGGGCATCAGAATTATTACTTGGCACATTCCCAAGTTATCGCGAAGGGCCAATACAACCAACATTGTATTGTACTTTACGAAGCCATGCATCAGTCTTAGTTGTCTTTATGGCCATTTAAGAAACTGTTCAAATCAGATATGACTCTTGGTTTACATGCCGTCTAGTACCATCATCTTGCAGTGGAAAGAAGGAATTATTTCCTCAGGCAACTGGTTCCCCAGACTCGGAAAATTCAATTGCTGCAAACTCTAGCATGTTGTATGCATTTTCCAAGTATGTGTATTGGAACAAGTAGTAAAATGAGATTATACGAATGATTCAACCACAAAGGGCGTACTCGTACATCGGAAAGGGGTGCAGGGAAGTGGGAGGCAATGAGGAAATGTGGCGTAATTGGAATGCCACGACTACCCAAATAAATCGAACTGACTGAACATTAAACGGCAGACAATTCCCTTTGATTAATATCCTCTCCAAAACTCGGGACTCGATAAAATATTCACATCCACATCCTTCGCAGTTCCACCCCTTCTCCCCCCCATCCATCCCTCAAACACACTTGTGGCGGATGTCGAAATGTCGTTTATGAAATTGTACAACATTTAAGCTTTAATTGTCATCGTCTTTGCATCTCTTGCTTGTATTTGCATTTGCATTGTACGTACGTACGCCAATGTGTGGCGCCGTTTAATGTTGGCATCAGAGCGGATAAAGTTCACATTTTGCCTGCCTCACAGTGGCCATTTGAAGCACGGAGCGTACTAAGACTATTCCACACTTGCATGTTGTTCGTTCGCTTTGTACCATCAACTACAGACATTAGCCTTCACATGCTCCTACTCCAGCAGTCGACCGTAGAGGTCTATAATTTTTGCTTCCTATTAAAATGTCACCGTTAAAGCGGGCTGTATTGTTATCCCAGGCATTTATTCGTTCCAGCAATAGCTGGTTGGATACATGCCCGTGCTTTGCTTTTGATGCTGAAGCAATCAATTTGAACAAAGCCACTGCTATCTATGTGCACAAAGAGGCGGGGTGGGGCGAGCGAACATGAGAATATTCGTGGTGGAGAGAGAGAAAAAACATCGTCTGCTGGTAGGCTTTGATTTTGTCATTTCTTTTTATTCGGAAGGAGTGGATTATGCTTTCCAAATGTCCTGTGTGCAACGAATGCATTACATGGCAACTGTGTTCAGGGGCGAGCTCGGTGCGGATGTCCGCTATAAATGGAAGCAAATGGGAAAACTACTGGGAACTGTACTGTATGGAATTATTTCC
The DNA here is from genome assembly GCA_019455685.1 of Philornis downsi. Classification (NCBI taxonomy): domain Eukaryota; kingdom Metazoa; phylum Arthropoda; class Insecta; order Diptera; family Muscidae; genus Philornis; species Philornis downsi. The sequence continues at coordinate 26,533 of JAHXMU010000535.1, forward strand.
CATCGCAGCGTTTTTAGCTTTATCCCCCTAACGATAAGGATGTGATCAAATGTTTACTTGATTAAGCGAAAGTTTATTGATATAACGTCATAAAAATAAATCCATGACATTAAGACAAGGACTACTTTACAAAACAATTTTATTTAGATTGTGGTGCGTACAGTGCGTACATACGTTAAGAAACAGAAATAACTGTTTTTAATTCGACTTCTAAAAATAATTCCATTTAAATTGCCTCCACGATTGGTGATGCATGTGCGACATCATTGTTAGTGTTCAAAACCTAGTTTTACCGCAACCGCATGCCGTTTTTTCAAAATTGCTATAATATTTTCGAATAATTTTTGTTCCTTTTGCTTCGGTAAACCGTTTTTTTAATATTACAAAAACGTTTTATAGATACAGGGTGGGCCATATGAGTGTTGGCGATTGAATTCTTCAATTTCTCGGTAACGCGCGGAGCGGGGTGGCGGGGGGATATGTTGTTCGCTGCGCCGCTTCCTGGAAATTTAGTCGCCATGGAGCCGTACACGGGAGTGCAGCGTGCCTTTTGTGTCCGAGCGTATTACGAAAACAATAAATCAGTGATTACTGCACGACGTTTGTATCGGCATGAACACGGTTTACACGATTTAAGTGAAGTTCCAAGCGCCAATGTGATACGAAAATGGATCAGAATGTTCGAAACAACCGGCTCAACAGTACCAATTACGGTTCGTGGTCGTCCAGTTTCTGCAAGATCAGCCGACATTGTGGAGCGTGTTCGTGTTTCAGTTCAGCGAAATCCGCAACAGTCAACACGTAAGAGAAGTCAGTCTTTGGATGTCAAAAGAACAACTTTACGACGAATTTTGAAACGTGATTTGCATTTGAAGGCTTATAAGATTCAGATAGTCCAAGAATTAAAACCCGATGATGCCAATAACCGACTTAACTTTGTCAATTTGATGCTAGAGCGGTTCAACAATTTCAACAACGTGATTTTTAGTGATGAGGCCAATTTTCACCTTAATGGTCATGTGAACAAGCAAAATTGTCGGTTCTGGTCCGAGACTAATCCCCGACGCTTGCATGAACGTCCACTTCACAGCCCTAAGCTTGTCGTGTGGGCTGGGATAACGTCAACCGGTATTATTGGACCATACTTTTTTGAGGACGAAAGAGGGCATACGATGACGGTTAGAGCGAACAATTATTGCAACATGCTAGCAGACTTTTTGGTGCCAGCTTTGCAAGAACTTCAAGGCAATACCTCGAGGATGTGGTTTCAACAGGATGGGGCCACATGTCATACGGCTAGGGTATCCATAGAGCTGCTGAAAATTTTTTTTCCTGGAAAACTCATTTCGAAAAGGGGGGATATTGAATGGCCCCCACGTAGCCCCGATCTCTCTCCATGCCTTTATTTTCTATGGGGCTACCTCCAATCGGTAGTCTACGAGAATAATCCGACCAATTTAGAGCAGTTGAAGAGGAACATTATTCAGGAAAGTAACAAAATACCGAGAACAACTTTTCAACGAGTTTTCCAAAATTTGCGACTTCGGTTCCAAGAGTGTCAAGCAGCCGAGGGAAGCCATTTGGACAACATTATTTTTAAGTCTTAAAAATTCCCATGCTTCTACTTTTTAAAAATACAAATATATTTTTTTTATGTTTCGTAGTTTTTTTTTTTTATTATTGAATATTTAAACCGCCAACACCCTTATGGCCCACCCTGTATAATAGATTTGTTCCGAACAAACCAACATTGGAAATTCAAAAGAATAAAAGGAAATTGATTTCTATTACTGGTAGCTGGGTTGCCTAGCTGTCTGAGTTACTTTCCAAATGGGTTTTAATTGCTGTGCGAGGGAGGGTTGAAAAAACAGCGTTTTTATTAATAAATCTGGCATTCGTGTATCACATCTGGACACAATAGTAAGTTAGAGTCAATATTTTTGTCGTACCTACTTATTTTTCATAATTTGAAACATTTTTTTTTTATTAAGGATTTTAAGAACGTTCTTCTTTTTAACTTCGCTCTAAAGAGGAACCCAAAACACCGCTTCATTCTTTTTTTTTTTTGTTTTTGCCAAATTTTTCCAATAACTCGAAAGCATGTTTTTTTTTAAAGCGGGTTATCTGAATACTATAATCGTCTTTCATTACTGCCTGTCTCCATTATCGGTCCAGTGCATTGCTTTAAACCATCCAAATTTGTTGGTTCTACTTAGTAAACTTCCTGTTGGCGATAAGTCTACAAGGAAAACTCAGACAAGAAGATATTGGGGCCAACGAAATATGGAGTTTTTTCAAATCCGTTTCTTCTCCTTAGGTGGCGACTGGAATAGACATACTTATCTATTATACGCCCATAACAAATAATTCCAAACGCTTCGATCTCCTGCGCTTCTCCTCCAATTCGTCACACCAAGTTTCGATAGCCTGGTAATTCCAACGGAGTTTTCGTCGCCCTCCTCTGCGCCGTCCAACGAGTTCGTCGTCAAAAACTTTCCGTACCGGAGCATTTGGGTCCATTTACACAACATGACTCAGCCAACGCAATCGCTGCATATTAATGCGTTTGACAACGTCGATGTCGGCATATAACTCATACAGCTCATTGTTCATGCGACGCCGATACTCTCCATCAACGTCCATATAATTTCCGGAGTATTTCCCTCTTTGCGCCATATACGAGGTGTGATAAAAAAACGGTTTTTTCAAATTTCGTGAGTTTCGTATGTTCGATTTTCGCATTTTTTTTTCTGTTATGTTGGTACACATGACTGTTGTATATGTTGACAATATCAGCCATTTTGGATTGTCAGTTTGTGTTTGACAGATAAAAAGATTAGTCGTGTTTTGGTGTGGTCTTCGATCTTTTACTATTCGAAAAAATGGATCAAAGAAACTGTATTAAGTTTTGTGTAAAAACTGAAATTAAATGCGCAAGGACATTTGAAATGTTGACTGCGGCTTTTGGCAAGTCTACCATGAGCAGAACGCAAGTTCAATTGTGGTACAACCGGTTTAAGGAAAGCCGAGAAGATGTCAATGACCATGCTCGTCCTGGTCGCCCGAGCACGTCAACAACCGATGAAAATATTGAAGCAGTGAAGAAAATGATTTTGGATAATCGTCGAATCACTTTTAGAGATGATGTTGATGATGTTGGCATATCGTTCGGCTCATGCCAAGCAATTTTTACAAATGTTTTAGGCATGAAACGTGCGGCAGCAAAGATTGTTCCAAAATTGCTAAATTTTGAGCAAAAACAAAGTCGCATGGACATCGCTCAAGAGCAGTTGAACGTCGTCAACGACTATCCAGATTTCCTCAAAAAGGTCATAACTGGTGACGAATCATGGGTGTATGGCTATGGCATTGCAACCAAAGCCCAATCATCCCAATGAAAGCGTCCAGAAAAGCCAAGACCGAAAAAAGCACGTCAAGTTCGGTCAAATGTGAAGGTTTTGTTCACAGTTTTCTTCGATTGCAATGGCGCGGTGCATCATACATTCTTGCCACAAGGTCGTACGGTCAATAAAGAATACTACCTTGAAGTTATGCGCCGTTTACGCAAAGCAATTCGTCAGAAACGCACAGAATTGTGGAAAAACCAATCATGGATTTTGCATCATGATAACGCACCAGCTCACACGTTGATGGTTGTATGTGAGTTTTTAGCCAAAAACAAAACCGCAATCATACCTCAACCACCGTATTCACCGGACTTGGTGGCCCACGCTGACTTTTTCCTCTTCCCAAATTTGAAGACAGTGATGAAAGGAAAGCGTTTTGCTACGATTGAGGAGATAAAAGAAGGAACAATAAGGAACAATTTATAACACTTTGATTGTCTGCTTCACGCGAAATGCCCCATCGAAACCACTTTTACGTTCACTCACACCAAAACTCCTGTCAACCCAACGTCCTGTATTCGGAAGCATACTCAAACCAAAACTACTCAATATGGGAACAAGGAAGTGGAACTTAAATTGACTAAATTTTACTTGATTTAAGTATGCGTGGAAATAGTACCTACTTAAAATAAGAACGTAAAGTTCTTCCAATAATTTTCATGTTTTTTTTTTTGTGTAAGCAGGCACCTGGCGCCATATGAGGATCCATTTTACTCAATTAGAGTTCATTTTAACTCAAAATTAATTTTTTTGTTTCAAAATTTGGTTTCATACATACACATTTATCCTCATATAAAAAAAATATATATATCTTATCATGTTTTGCTAGAGAAACTGAATCAAACAATGGATACTGGATACTGAATCAACGGATTCCTGGCTTCGTTTCAAGAAAGATAATAAGCGAAATGTGAAGACTTGTTTTGAATCAAATTACTAATGTAATTTTTAAACAAAATTACAATATTAAAACCGAAATGAAACTACAATTATCATGAAAATCCTTGCTTAAAACTATTTTTCTCCATACTTCCAGTCAACAGTATTCCAATCTATGCTTTGAAACGAATTCATAGTCCAAGGATAAAATGAAGGAGTTTTCTTTACACATCTTAATCTCTCTTTTGAAAACCAAATGCCGGTACAGTATGAAAATCCAAAGGATTTTTGTTTAATTTGCGTTTCCATCCAAATATCCTAAATTTCTTTGGGAAACTGCATGATTTCACCTATTATTTGTGTGCTCTAAATTACAGCGAGCAAATTGCGGTTTATTCGGGATACAAATTGAATTTCATTTTTGACTGCACACACTCAACACGTCAACGACAAAATGTGGAGTTTGATTTCAAACGACTACCACGATGGTATGAAACCAATTGAATGAATTTGTCAATTCCTTTGGATTCGCTTTACCCACTACTGGGCTGGATAACCAGCGTTTAGGGGATTTGTTAAAATTACAAATGGCACTGTAACCAATGAAACCACATGTTAGTTATATCATTTCCTCAATTGAAAGGATGTTTTTTTTTTTGAGCTCACTACTCCTGCGTTCCGCGCAGGATTACCAGATGATTAAATCAACAAAAATATTGATAATCAACTTTGAGCTAATTCGCGAAATGCCAAACGAAATTCGATTTGTAAACCAATTAAATGAAATTATGTTATTCTAATTAAAATATATGCTCACACGGAGCATATATGTATTGCGGAGTATGTATTGCGGAATAAAATATAAATTTCTGCCAGATGAATTGACATACATACGTTCACCCAACGGGCTTTTGCACTGGTGCAAGAGTGGGCGGTCATCAAAGGCGTAGAAAACGCCTATTAACAAATGCTCTAAATTAATGCACAGTACTGTATTTAGTACAATTGAGTGAAAGATATAAATCCAGACGTATATGGGTTACGAGGGCGGTCCCAAAACTAGCCGACATTACGTATAGATGGTGCCAGTAGTTTACAAAAAATTATTTTGGTGAAAAGTAGCAAACTGTATATTTCAAGGCATGTTCCATTTTAAAGGTCTCAGTCCCTTAATAGAATCGTGTCCAAATGTTTTAAGTTTCAAGGCGATACGTTGTTTAGAGTTAGATTCTACTCAGGAGGAGTCTGCTCCTTCGTTTACGACTATAAAATATTGAATAGCAGAGTTTCAACAAGGCCATATAAGCTGTCAAGACGAACACCGTAGTGGTACTGGATGATCGTCGGCTGAAGGTGCGTGAGGTAGCTGAAATGGCATTTCAGGCGTTTAAAAAGGTCTATACATCGTATATTGACCAAAGATTTGAAGATGAGAAAGCTGTGCGCAAGATGGGTGCCGCGCTTGCTTTCAATAGAGCAAAAACATCGTCGTGAAGATGTTTCAATAGAGTTTGGCGATGTTTCACCGCAATACAGCCGAATTTTTGCGTCGATTTTTAACCATGGATGAAAAATCGATCCACCACTACACACCTGAGACAAAGGAACAGTCCAAGCAGTGGACTGCAATGGAAGAATGGTGTCCAAAGTAGGCGAAGATGGTTCCAGCTGCAGGCAAGGTCATGGCGTCTGTTTTGTGGGATGCGTGTGGGATTATTTTTATTGATTATCTTCTGCTAATTTATTGTAGCGTTTAGATGATGAAGTTATAGAAAAAAGCCGCATTTGAACTGCATACCAACATCGACGTCGTCAAGTTCATCAAAATACAGCGATTGCATTGATTGAATCATCAAACTCAATGGACGGCGTAGAAGAGGGTGACTAAAACTCCGCTGGAAAGTCCAGGTTTTTGAAATACTGTCAAAAGCGCGTAGAAGGCCAGATGCTTAACATTATGGATAATAATGTCAACTCCAGTCGTCATCCAAATAATAAGTAATCCAAATTTAAAAATCCTTTTATAAATCAGTAAAGCGCTTAAGCAAAAGTTAGTCTTACATTCCAATTTATGTTATATAGCGCCTTTTGCGTGCAAGCAAGTACTAGCAACGTACTAGCTGGTACTTTAGAACACTGTTTTCATATTCTTCTAACCATACGTTTCTAAAATCCCCTTCTGGCAACCCTAGTTCAGGTACCGTTGCATTGCGTGTCTCCAACAACGACAGCAATCACTATGACAATAACAACACTATTATGCGGAACCAACTCCTTTTACTACTTTGCGGTAGCTGGGACACATTCACACTCAAGCTCCCCTTACAACACGGCAGATTGGTGCAGATTCAGTTGATGATACGTGCACTCCACTCTATTATCGATGACAACTGATGGAAATTGAAAGAGGAATGAGTGCTTGCATTTACACTTTTTAGACATGGATCGATGGAAAGTTGCGATGATTCGTGTCGAGTTTTTTTTTTGTAGATACAATAAATTTTCAAACCAACAAATTAAACTTTATTCTGTATTCAAAAAACACATTTTACACATAATTGTAACATTAGAATGATTTTTATTACTAAAGTACTCACATTAGAATCACTTTTGGGTGTATTTTGTTATAAGGATTAATCAACAGATACCATGGATCATGGATCTTTAAGACACCTCGAAATTGTAGACAGGTTTCAATTCATATCGGGTGCTGTCCGACTTCTTTTTTGACTTGACTCCTAAATTGATGTGTCATAAATGCACTCTAGTGGAATGACAGCTATCCCGGGGGGAAACCTCAGTTCCCACAATAATAATGCCGACTTTATTTTCTTCGAACAGGGGCATTTAACAATTTCGAATAAATAGTAATTTACGAGGTCATTTGTTATTGTGTCCAACCATTATGATGTCGGTGACCGGTCGGTTGGCTGTAGAAATCCTCAATAGCTGTTAAGCGTTGATAAACAGAATATGAACAGACGTCGTTGTGTCGTACTCGTATGTGCGTACATCGTTCAGTGGCTGTTCCATTTTGGCCAAGTGCCACAATCCTTAGCACAACAACATCGTCACATCACACTCTAGGATGGGGGTATGATAGGATAGTGTAAGCTCCCTCACATTGTTCTTTGGGTGGTCCACGTTACTCACGCAGTAAAACTTCTGTCTGTCAGGTCGTTTAGTTGGCGGCTGTGGCGGCGACATCAACGGCGTCGTTTGGTGTTAGTGTAGTGTTTTTCCGCTTGCCATGTAAGGTCTTCATCAGAGCTTCTGTGGTTTGTGAGCTCGCTTTTGCACTTCCCTTTCATGTTTCTCATTAAATACAACATGCCTTTCAACAAAACAGCCAAAGAGCGTCTTAATTAAAAGAGAGGGAAAACGTAATAAAGTCATGCCATGCATTTAAAAAGCGGTTTACGTCACCAACACACACGCACTCATGTCTATTTGCCTCGATGAACGACGGCGTCTACAGGAAATGCCGTTTCCCCCGTTAAAGACCGAAAAACGTTACATACTTTTAGGGTACAGGCAGAAATGAAAAGAGAAATTTCCACTAATGGTAGCTGCGGTTTAATCCACCACACACAGATGCATATCTCTCTATCAAATTGTAGTTAACAGGCTATCCCGACGGTCAGCAATGCCTACCATTGCGAAAGGAAGTGTCGTTCCATTTCATAAAAAGCATTCGAGTTACGTGCAGAGCATTCAAATAACTCTACATTTGCCGAAATAATTATCTAATAATTACATTTTTCCTTCAATTACAAATTAAATTATAATTATTATCGTATCATCATCATAATCATCATTTTATAATACAGAATGAAGTTAGCAGCGGCATATTCCGTTTAGACAGCTTACATAACACTATTGAAGTACTGATTCTTGAAGTTTATAGCTGATAGAATAAAGAAGTCCACATTAGCATGGCTCTTCATCTAAACATGATCAGATATCTTTTCGCGGCTCGAAGTATCATTATCATTGAAACTTTATTACAATTCTTTTAAATAATAAAAATGGATAAAATTCATTACCATTCAATAATATAGAAAAACTTTCAACTACTATTATTCGAACCAATTATTGCAAAAATCGCACCAATTGTTTGAAACGTTAGTTACAATTAGTTCAAAAAACCATTTGTTCATACCAAATACGGATGGCGCATCAACTGCTGTCAAATACGAAATTCAAATGACTTTTAAGCAATGTATTTCATTTATTTATTTTTCATAATTATAATTTGATTTTATACTACTATTTGGTTTTGAAGATGATAGACCGTAAATGACCCCCAGGCTTATTCACGTATAAGCCACACTTGATCAGAAAATTATTCAGAGCGAGATCGCCTCAATTATTGTTTTAATGGACTGATTCAATTCAATCAACTTCCTTGGTTTCGTTTTGTACACCTCTTGCTTGACATAGCCCCATAAAAAAGGTTGGTGCAGTCAGGTCAGCTGACCTTGGGACCAGCGGAAAGTAGAGTTTCTGGATATTAATTTGTTTAGGAATTTTCGTTGGAGCTTCACCATAACCAGTCTGGCCATGTGTGCAGAACCATCTTGCTGGAACCAAATGCTTTTGAAACGGGTACGTCTTCGGCTCAGTTCTGGGTAAAAAAAGCTCTTTCAATATCTTTAAGTAACGATCCCCATTGACAACCGACAGTAGCACGATTCGTGCCAACCTGTGGTATTTTTGAATTATAAGGTATAGTACAATAAAAATTAATTCATTATTTTTCCGATAGATGGATTTAGTAATTCGTATCACGCGCTGTGTCAGACAGGTCGGATTACGCTAGATGGTGTCAGCAAAATAAGATTTCGTAAAAAAAATTACACACACAGTTTGAATGCCCGTCAAAAGTAGACACCAGCAATGAGAAAATAACCCGTATTTTACAGTTTTTCTTCAATAAAGGCGAAAACGGCTAAAAACATGAATAGTGTTTATAGTAATGGCCAATCATACACAATTGTGGTTTTATCGATAGTGTTCCGGTAATTTTGATTCCAAAGATGTACCACACCCTGGAAGGTCAAATGTCGCAAATGTCGATAGAATAATGCAAATTGCCGAGCCTGACCGTCATGAATGCACTTTTTCGAAAGCCCAGAATCTAAACAATGTACTAAAAATCGTTTGAAACCATTTAAATAAGGCTGGATACAAAAAGGAGCTCTATGAATGAATGCCAAATAAGTTAACGCAAAACAAGCTCATGGAACGAAATTCTATCTGCGAGTCGCTGCTTAATCGCAACAAAATCGATCCATTTCTGAAGAGGGTGGTGACTTGTGATGAAAAGTAGCTCACTTACGTCAAAGCTATAGAAACCGATGGCGGTCGAAGTGAAGTGAGCCGGATCAAACGGTGGCCGAGACAGCATTGACGCCCAGAAAGGTTTTGCTGTGTGTTTAGTGTTGGTAGGGAATTATCCACTGCTCCGCTACGGCTTATCTCTAAAGGAAGCAATAAACAGAAGCGGCCAGTTTTGGCCAATAGAAGAGAAATTGTGTTGCATCAGGACAACGCCAAAGCATGCACAGAGTGGCACTAGCCTGGCCAGAAGCTCCGGAAAATTAGTTGGGTGGTTCTTTTGCATCCACCTCATAGTCTAGACCTGGCACCAAGTGGTTATCAACTGTTCCCGGCGAATAATTTTCAACTGGCGAATAATTTTCCTTGTAAGTAAATCGCCTCAAGGGAAACTTGTCTCAGTCTTTTGCTGATAGGGACGAGAATTACTACTGTAGAGGCATTATGGTAGCAATTTATGAAACAAAGCGGTATATATTTAACCTAAAACGGATCATTCTAACTCTGCTATAGGTAGAAACAGTTTTCAATGTCATACGAATAAATTCTTTTTCTAAGCCTTACATAGCCAACAAAACTAGCCGACCCGATATTCAGATGGTTTAAAGAAAACAAATTTGGTGAATAGTGGCAACCTTATACAACATATATTTTAAATTTGAAAACGCCACGTTGTTTAGTAATTTTATTTAAGCCATCAAAGTAAACAATTTCAGTGAATTTGTAAACATAATAAAATTGGTCACCGTTATGTAATTCAATATTTCCATTTGAAAGTCGTCTGTCCAACTGTTTTTAAAGCCGAGCTAGATTCTACTCTGAAGGAGTCTGCTCCATCGTTTATGACTGTAAAATATTGGGCAGCAGAATTTAGACGAGGCCGTAAGAGCTGCCAAGACAAATACCGTAGTGGTCGACCAATTGAGGTTTCCACGCCACAAAATGGAATTGTATGATTGATCAGCATGGATGAATTGATAAGCATTTCAAAAAGTGCTATAGATTGTACGTTGACCAAAGATTTGAAGATGAGAAAGCTGTGCGCGAGGTGCGTGCCGCGTTTGCTTTCAATAGAGAAAAAACAGTGTCGTAACGATGTTTCAGTATAGTGTTTGGCGATGTTTCACCGCAATAAGGCTGAATTTTTGCGCCGATTTTTAACCATGGATGAGACATGGGAGAGACATGTTTCTTGGGATACGCATGGGATTATTTTTGTTGATTATCTTCAGAAAGGAAACCCAATCAACGGCAAATATTATGCAGCGTTTAGTTAATGAAATTATGGCAAAAATTACATAAAAAAAAGTGTTCTTTCATCAAGACAATGCCCCAGTTCACACATCCGCTATTGCGAGAGCCAAAATTAATTAATTACAATTCGAAGTGCTTCATCACGCACCTTGTTCGCCAGATTTAGCTCCCTCGGACTATTTTCAATTTCCAAACTAGAAAAAATGGCTCGGTGGTAAAAGATTTGCCAACAATGAAGAAATGGAGTCTGCGGTTGATGGCTATTTTAGGGAATTTGTTAGTTCTTATTATAAACAGGGTCTATAAGCTACTGAATATCGCTGGAAAAAGTGTACCGAGCTAAAAGGAGAGTATGTTGAGAAATAAGGAAACATTTTCCCAACTGTTTTGTGTCTGCTTTGTTAGGGGTCGGCTAGTTTTGGGACCGCCCTCGTAACTTATGGTTTTGGAAATCTCTCAGTGAATATTTGAGGTACCAATATTTCTATTTTAAATGTTTTAAACTATTTAACGTTAGGATACAAACGCATATTGGTGATAGTAAACCAATTGTAGCGTTCAAAACCGTTCAGTTTGCGAACTAATATCAATTGCGAATGTTAAAGGGGAGGGAAAGGGAAAAACGAAATACAGAATTAAGTTTAATAATAGAACCATACAACTGGAGTCATCTCTGGTGCGAATGCCATTCGGAGGATGTTTCTGCCCATACAAATCCAAAAGTGAATACACCAAAATGTGCTCTGTTGGCAAGTGTCATATGCAAATAAAATGTGAAATGTGAATAAAGCCCACCAACTACGGACACATTCATAAACACACACATACACACACACACACACACGCAACACTGTTCTGAAGCATTCATTCATTCAATATCTCGCGGGGCCGTTGAAAATAAAAATAAAAACACAACATTGAAAACATTTCGATTTTGTTGTGGCGTTTGCTTGCTGTTGTAGCCACATCTACAGACATATCGTATATAATCTTTTTGGGGGCTGGCATGAGGGGGGGGGGGATTATCTGGGACTTTATGCGAATACTAAAAATTGGGAGGGCTGCATTCGCTATCATAACAGGGAATAGACAAATACTCATATGCATGCATCGTTGGTTTCCCAAAATTTTTCAAGCTTCCACGATGACTACAGCAGCAATTACCGCATAAATACTATTTGATATTCAATTTTTTTTTTCACCCGTTTGTTTGTGTGACAGTGTATATTTCGCGGAATCCTATTCTACAATTTATTCACATTATTACTCTTTAATCTAACGGCAGCTGTACAAAGAATTATTGACACACACATACACACGCACATAGAATATCCACTCT
>JAHXMU010000536.1:0-19742 GCA_019455685.1 Philornis downsi
TTGCTCTTTGTTGGTATATTGGTGTGTCAATTGGTATTGTTGTACGAAAGCATGGAAGAATACAAACAAAACAAAACAACACACACACATGAGCAGATTGGTAACAAAATATACTAAATTCCGTTCAGTATATTTTTGGTTTAAAATATGATTGTGTCTCTCGACGACTTTTCTTCTCGGTTAATAATATGGAAAGTTTGCATATGGTACACTTTAAAGGTTTATGAACTGCTCAAAAGTAGGTTAGTTTTTTGTTGGTAAAATTCAAAGAACGAACGATGTTTAATTTGGACTGTTGGACAAACGTTTTGTATAGCTAGGTACAAATTATTGTATAAATACTCGAGTGATCAGTCGCAGTGTATGCGATTTATGCATTTGAACTTACCTTGCGTTGAGCTTTGTTTTCCACAGGTTTTGTTAATAGTCTTTACTTCGATTGAGCTTTATTCATGAGTTTTTTTTTTTTCTTTATACAGAAGTGTTGACATAGTTCAAACTCTGCGGGGAAAAAACGACACATAAAATGAAACCAATAAATAATTGCGAAAATAGATGACCATTTTTAGGTATATTATAACGCGAACAAGAGGAAGAGCGATGGAGAAAACGTTCATAAAAATGATTTCTCATTTTAAGTTTTGTCTTCCTTTGCTTTAAATTTGGACGATTACAGCATCCCCACGAATGAATGATGACAAGGGCGACGCAGTCATCGTTTTCATAAATAAATCTTATTGGCTTTTATTACTGTTTCACAAAACGCACAAACACACACAATCGCCGCCAAGTAGCCGTAATGCCAACCCATGCAATTAATTCGCCAAAAACGAGATTGTTACACACACATACACGCACGCACACCACCGTATCCAATTAGCAAATTCCAAACAGAAGACCACAAACTGTTTGGCGAAAACGAAAACCAAAAATTATAATTACTTCTTGTGACCGATAGACCGACATATTTGGTTGTGTCGACATTACGTTTATTTCTTCAGAATTACGATCTGCCGGAGAGCTCAAATACACTTTTAGCAACAAAAATCGTTAAACCCTCTCCAAAATTAAATTAATTAACCTTTTAATAAAGATTATATTAACTATGAGAGGAGCACAACAGCACACCCGAATACTATTTCACAAATCCACATCGATTCATAAACCGAGCACCATAATAGATTTGACGATTTTCTTTTTTCATTTACTACTGTTAGCAGAATATTCCACAAAATGAACGAAAAAAAAATTCTTAAAAATTCCACTGTATTCATTTATTATATTACATTTTTATATTTTTTTCTTCTATTCACATATTCTAAAATTTCTGTTCGCTTTAATTATTGTAAATTTATAATGGAAATATTCTCACACAATTCTAACGACCCACACAAAACAAACAACTCAACTGTTCGACAGCACAACAAATAAACGTTCGTTTGGCCACAGAGCTCTTGGTTAGTCGACTTTCTCCATCGTTAAAAACTCACGATGAACTGACCATTCACAATTAGAAATCAGGGTTGATAAATTCTCAATTTCTAGGTACTATTTTGCTTGTGAAAATTTTTGATATTATAAATTGTGATGTTTCATTTCACATAGACAAAGGAAAGTTAAATGAATATATTCCTATTTGGATAAAATATCTAATTGGATACAAATATATGCTCAGGTTTTGAATGAAAATCCCATTTTATGCCATCAGCATACACCGACTGCCAAAAAGCAACTAAAGCACATATTGTTTTCATTCATTTCATGTTTTTATCCACATTCTTATAAACGAGTCCAAAAGCTGCTAAATGGATAGGAACAATTTTATCCAAATTGATTGGAATTTACACCATTTTGAACCGTATTTTATCAGTATTCACGTATAACCCTGGGGAAAAGATATTGCCATCCAAGTACGGAACATATGGCAAGTTTCATAATAGTAATATATGAATTCTTGTCTGCGGCTGAAAAATATGGTAAAAGGGATGACACACTAACAACTTTGTTTAACCGATTTAAACGTGTTTGAGAAAATTAGAAAATGCTTCGTATGCGAATATAACCGAATTACCCACAAAAAGATCAAGGGATTAAATCTGTCAAATTGGTCTGTCAGCGTGTCATCTCCTGAGAGAAAATCAAATTATTGTGAATATGTAAGTAATGAAAATTAACAGGCCGTGCATATCACTTGCGTCGCGATGATTTTACTCAATTTCGAAGTCATTTCTCCCTAATCGGAAAAAAGGGAAATAGAGGAAAACTCATGTTGAAATTGTTAGCATTATCTGTTATCATTTATTACTTATTTATTGTCATACCTCTGGCAGTAAGTTTACATTTTAATTGCACTCTATATTTATGTGGGAAAACTTTTATCCTTCGCACGATTTTAACGCCATCCGATGACCATTACCTGAACCATTTTCATCCAGAAAGAATAAATTTATCTTTCTATATTTGTTTACAACATTTCTTAAATGTATTTTCGACGTCGTTCATGTTGTTGGATAAAACTGATAAATAGAAATAAATTTAAACCTATTTATGAAAAACAATATTCTTTCCGCCTTTCAACCCAAACATTGAAAATAATAAAATAATAATATATTTAATAAAAAAATGGAATAAAATAAAATAAATACATATATTTTAAAATTGTTCAAAATAATTCAAAATATGTATTTTTCATGTTTCCCAAATTTTTCTTTAATTTTATGTTATTTAAAAGTTTTACATTTTGTTTATTCAAAAATTTGATTTCTTTCGTTTAAACATTTTATTTTAATTATTCAAGAAATTAAAAAAAAACAATGGTTTTTGGAAAAATTATTTTTGATTTTGGGAAACTTTCTATTCCAAAATTATTCATTTCCATTACTTCCGTAACACAATTTTATTTACAAAATGTAGGTACTAATTTAACAATTCCACTTTTTTGTTAACAAAATTAATTCGTCTGACGTTTAGCAAAAATAATAGTTATCTTACTTAACTTATCAAAAATGAATTTCTTGAATGTACTTATTGGTTCTTTTTTAGGAATACTTTCCCTGCAAATCCGCAAAGACAATTTTTTCAAACAAAAAACATAGTTCTTTAAGATAATGAAAATATTTTTCTGTTCCCTGGTTCATTCAATAATAAAGAAATGAATTGCAGAATTAATTTGATTAATATTTTTTTTTTTTCGAAATATACATATGTACTCGGATAACAATTGAATTAAAAATAACTTTAAGTTAAAATGTTTTTTATTTATAAAATAAAAGACCGTTTTTTTAATTTAATCCCCTTAGAAAGGCATCAATTACATTAAAAATACCTATGGCCTACCCTTTATATGGGTAGCGATAACCAAAAAAAAAAAATTCTTTGGATAATGGTTATTGTTAACCAAAAAATTCTTTTTGGTTGCTATAACAGTTATTCATAACCAAAAAAAAATATTTCTCATTTTAATTGGTTACGGTGACCAAAATAATATATATCTCACTATAATGGTTATTTTTAACCATTATTTAAATTCGTTAATGTTAATGGTTAAATAAGATTTAAAAGGGCCTAATCTATTATCCTAAATTGTCTCTTCGGTTTCTTAAAAGCCTATGTGGAGCCAGGTAACCCAAAAATTTATCCTTTTGCATTCACCTGGTATCAAGTAACTGCCAAATGAAGACAATCAACTAAAAGGTATTCGCATGACAATTCGCAACATGTAATTTATACTATAGCTCATTTCTCACTCGGTGTTTACGCCAACAAGCAAAGTTGTCGCATATGAGGCTCGGAGAACCCAGAAGAAATTGTGGAAAATCCATTGCACCAAAAAAAGTGACTGTTTGGTGCGCGCTATGATTTGGAGATGCCATAGGAAAACTACCTCGGTCATTTAAATGACATTGTATTTCGTGTATAATGGCAAGGTCCAAGCATTATAATGAAATAAAATTTTAATCGAAATCACAGCTTTATGTGTGTTTTATTTAACTTTACTGGAAAAAGAAAAATGAATAACCATATATGCCCGTTATATATTGCAGTGCTTCTGGACTTTCTTGAGTACCCTCACTTGGGTGTTACCAGGTGGCTGTAAAAAGATCAATTTTTGGGCATAAAAACTAAAGAATTGAAAAGAAAGCCATAAATATTCTTTCCTCCTCTATTTGCAAAATTTTTTCTTTTTGTTTATAATGAATGAAATTTCGATCTTTCATTTGGAACACAGATGTTATTGCAGTTAACAATTAATTTTGTTTAGAACTAAAAATTCAATTTAGGGAAAAATGTATTTAAGAAATTCTGCAGAGAAATTCAAAACCATTTAGTTGGAATCATAATGAGAACGCGGACGTTTTTTTTGGTATCCAAAAAAAAAATCGGAATAACTTCAATTTTTATGACACAGTATATGTTCGATTATACATAACATTTGTAAACCAATCAATTGAAATAGTAATAAAAAGTAACAATTTCATAAATTTAAAAATGTTTTATCGAACATTTTGTGACGCAAAAACATAAGTTGTTCCAATTTCAGTGTTGGAAATCACTGAACTATTCGTGGAACTATTCACTCAAGAAAGGAGAATGGTACCTAGTTTTAACATTTAATAACATTTCAAAAATAACGTACACCCCACAAGGTGGCAATTATTTGCTTAGCCTAAAGACCACAGGGTGTTTCGAACGTTCATAAAATGCGCTGCATTAACTTTCGTCACCGTTTAGTGAGAAAACTTTTGCCTTCGCAAAACAGCTGTGACAAATTATCATGTGCGTTCGTGCTGTTTGCGTTTCACCAGATTCTTTTCAACGATTTGTGGGACGGTCGAGGCAGCATTAAATAAATATTGAAATTATTACAGAAATATAATAAAGAGTGAAGTATTGTCAAAAGAAATTGCTCGCAAATATGAAAATGGTTGTGGAGAAAGTGAAATTAAGTTGAAACTATCGTCAAATCGTCAGTGCTTTTGAAGACAAAGTTTTGCATTGCAAAAAAAGTAGAAAAGCGTGACCTTTAAAGTGAGTGGCGTGTTGGAAAATCAGTGGGCGCAATAGCAACAACAACCCCTCGCACCAAATATTACTACAAGCAACAACCCGAGTGCTTTGACTTTTCCTATTGTACAGATACTACCAAGTAGTACGCTAGAAACAAAAAGTGGGCTCGTCCTCTATCGTCTTTTAGCTTTTGTATGTTACGTCAATAGCCGGCAGCGTCGGCAACGATTCTCATCCCAGTGAATGAAAATACACATATGAATACGTCTATCTAGCGGGTAGCTAAAGCCAAAAGTGATACCAAAATAGAACATTGCAAATAATAAAAACAAAATATAACAAAAATCGAACTAATAACGTTGGACAGAGAGAGTGAGAGAGAGATAGAGGAGAATCAAAAGGCGTGTTGTGCATGTGTGTGATTGTATGTATGTGCTAATACACTACATAAATAATAAAACCGACAACGAGGTAAGTGGAAGAGTCTATTAAACCCATGTTTAGTTAGGATTTACATATTTATTTGCTGCTACCGCTGTTTGTGGAAATATTCAGTCGCATGTATAGTCTCTCCAATGCTTTAAAACTCGTCTTATTTTGCTGCAGTAGTAATGGAAAGTTTGGTATTATAAAGAAAGAAATAAAAATCTTTTGGCCTAAAAGATAACCAGCATCGACTGCTACAAATATAAAATGTGTCCAAAAATAGCTCACATTGAAATCAAAAACAACAACATCAACCCAGTGGCGGAAATCATAAGCCGTGGGGCCATCTGTCAGGCAAATTTCCAAATCGGAGGGCAAATCCATTTTAGAACAAAAGAGTTTTTTTTTTTATATTTATGGGTCCCCAAAGTTCAAAAATGGGCCCTAATGACCACAACATGATCCCCCAGCATTGGTATTGGAATAAACGAGAATTTTGTCAGGTTATAAAATATACGATCTTTTCTACAATTAAAACCAAATTTTTTGATTGAAAATTTCGTCTTTATCAAAAAATAACTATAATATTTAAAAAAAAAAAACCGTGAGGATACGCAAAAGGGTGCAAATAAAAGAAAGAGAAATAGTTCCCATAATGCATTTGGGTTTTAAGGGAATCTACAAAACGATCTAAAAAAGGCCTTACCGATGGCGGTACTAAGCGCTAGTGGGCCGTCGCTGCACCGCACCTCATACACACGAAAACGAATAACAATAACAAAACCAACGATGAGGTCAAGGTCCTTGTCATGTTTTATTTATAATTTAGCACTTGGTCCACGTCGCATTGGTTTTATCGAACGCATATTTATATTATGGTTATTTCCAACACAACTTTGTAAAATGTCATTTAGTAAACCGGATTCCTCTGCGAAGTGTAGGTCAATAGACTATTGAGAGAAAACTGAGGGAGCATATTAGAGGAAGATGCCAGATTTTTTGTTTTCGCAAAAATTAAGAGGAAAATTATTATGACAACTAACATTTTGCAGATAAATTAGGACGTCCTTACGTGTCTTCCACTCGTTTTTGTCTGTTACATTTTCCCGTTTTGTATTGATTTGTGCGTTCTTCTTTTGTTGTATCTTCCTGCTTGCTATATTGTTCTGTTCGTTATATTCTTCTGTCTGTTAAATTCATCTGCTTATTGTATTTTCCGTTTGTTATATTTTTTATTCCTTGACGTTTTCTTCCTATCAGTTTCGTTCACAATGCGTTGTATGGTTGTAAAAGTGACATGACAACTTAACAAATTACAACTTTTTTAAATCTATAAGTTTAACATTATACAGGGTTATCCAATTAGTGGTTTCAAAGCCGCTGGTGTGGCAAGGCTATCAGCTGTTAAATACCTGCCATCTGAAGTGTTATTTATTTTGCGAAAGGCTTGAATATGATTTTGTAAA
The DNA here is from genome assembly GCA_019455685.1 of Philornis downsi. NCBI lineage: Eukaryota > Metazoa > Arthropoda > Insecta > Diptera > Muscidae > Philornis > Philornis downsi. The sequence continues at coordinate 6,900 of JAHXMU010000536.1, forward strand.
AAGTGGCTTTTTGGTGCGCGTAATGACCTGAAGGTGTCATTGGGCCGTATTTTTTTCGAAAACTAGCTCAGACGGATCCACTGCTGTCATTTAACGCGGTCATTTAAAATTATACGTAATGTCAAAGTACAAACATTGTAATGAAATAAAAGTTTCATCGAAATCTTAACTTTATGTGTGTTTGGTTTAACTTTACTTTTTAAATCGAATAGTATTAATTATACTAGCATAGGTTTCAAAAGTAAAGTTAAATCAGAAAATTAAAAAAAAAAATCAGTTTTTCCTTATTTCTTTCTGATTTGCTTTGCTATCAACATTTTCATATTTATTTTTTTTAAGTTTTATTATACCATAGTTCATTAGATAAAATTCATTTTACATCGTTAAGTATATCCACAATTATAAAAAATTTGTTTGATGAAATTCTGTCTCTTCCATGACAAATCAATTAATTTTTTGCATTCGTCAATTTTTAGATGCTTTACAGATTCATAGCTGAATAGAAATATTGAAAGTCATAGTCAAATATTTTAGAAAAATACAATTCCTCCATTGGTCTAGTGGCAAATTTTCAAGTGGCTGTTGTCATCATCGAGATATCAGGCAGCACATTTTTTTTTAATTTAAAAATGTACCTATTTTTAGGACGCACTCAATTCAGTTTAGGCAATGATATCAATGACTGAGCTAAGTTAATGGTGTTGTTATTTAGGGAATTTTAGCTTTAAGAGCCAACCACAAATGTGTGTCTTCAATAACATTTTTCTATACGGAAGATGTCTTCAGTGACTCTATACGAAAATTATCTTCTATGAATCTCTTCTATAGGAACATTGTCTTCAGCAAACTTTTCTTTATTAAAATTTTGCCCTCCACGAAACTTTTTTTTGAGAAAACTGTCTTCCGTGACACAAATAGCCCCTATACGAAAAGCGTTTTCCATGGCGTATTCCTACTCGAAAAGTGTATTTTATGGTACTCCTCTATACGGAGGGCGTCATCCATGGCACTTTTCAATACGAAAATAATCTTCTATCACAATTTTCTATATGAAAACTGTCTTCCATGGTACTTTTCTATACGATAATATCTCCCATGGCAATTTTCCATGCGACAACTTTCTGCATAAAAATTGTATTACATGCCACTTTTCTGTACGAAGAGCGTTTTCCATGATACTTTTCTACGACATCTGTCTTCCATAACACTATTCTATACGAAATGCCCTTTCTATGACACTTTTCTATGCGAAAAGTCCCTTTTACGAAGCTTCAATGATACTTTTCTTGACGAAGCTGGGAACATTTTTTTTTAACAAAACCTGTTTTCCGTGCCTTTTTCTTTATAAAGAATGTTTCCCACGGCAATACGAAAAGTGTTGATATTTTTCAATACATCGGTTGTTTTCAATATTTTTTAGGAAAATACGGTATTTAGTAATCAACGAAATTTAGTAATCATAAAAGGCGCCTGCAAGCACACATTCCTTCCTGAAAGTAGTCATTCGCCAATTTCTACATGGAAAATGTCATACAAGTTTTTGAATAAATTTTTTTTTTATGAGAAACTTGTTCAAAGAAACGTCTACCGTAGAAAGATATTCTGCACGGAGTAGATTTTTGCTAATCCCAATACTATGGAGTGGCAGATTTTGCTTCAAAGCCTGATTGCAACGAATGTGGGTTAATTTTACGAAGCTTCAATGAAACTTTTCCTAACGAAGCGTGTTTCCATGATGTTTTTTCTACGAAACCTGTCTTTCATGCCCTTTTCTTTAAAAATAACGTTTCCTACGGCAATATGAAAAGTGTTGATATTTTTCAATACATCGGTTGTCTTCAATATTTTTTAGGAAAATACGGTAGATCTATTCATAAAAAATGTCTTCAACGAAATTTTGTAATCGTAAATGGCGCCTCGAGGTACACATTCCTTCCTAAAAATAGCCATTCGCCAATTTCTACGTGAAAAATGTCATGGAAATGTCAAAAAACGATTTTCGAATACATTTTTCTTTACGAGAAACTGGTTCAAAGAAACGTCCCTCACAACAAACTATTCTGCACGGAGTAGATTTTTGCTAATCCCAATACGATGGAGTGGCAGATTTTGTTTGAAAGCCTGTTGACAACGAATGTGGGGTAACTTTACGTAGAATGAAAAAATAAAGAAAAAAATATGTAGTTTTTCCCAACATTTTAAAGACTACTTTTATAAGTCATAAATATTGGCGAACTGCTGCTCTCATGGAAAGCCTGATTCATGGTTTTAAGCGTTTGCTTCGATGTCGTTACAATTTTTAATTTGAGTGCTTGCGCAGGTATTTTTGTAAGGGTCAGGCGGCGTAGCTAAATTAGGAATGGGCTGTGAAACATCAGAAGTGTTTTAGAATTTTAATGGAAATAGCTGTAATTTGTGTTTCGAATGAAGTATCCTTTTTTTTTGGATACCTACTATTATACTTAAAAAAATAACATGGTTCAATTTTGCATTCGCCTCATTTAAACTTGTGTCTTTTATTATTCATTAATTCTTCGCTTACAAACAAAACGACCAAAATTAAAATTAATATGTATGTTTTGGCCTGGTAATTTGTCACACCTCTGTCGCCTTTTTCTTTTAATGCGTAGTTAATGATGATATTATTGATTATTGAACAAAAAAAAAAATGTAGACTTGAACCTAAAATTAAAATGTATTTTCTTTAAAGAGAAAAACGGCATATGTTTCTAACGAATCGAGATATTTAGATGGCACATTTAACTTTAAATGGTGTTAACTGCTTTCTACGAGTTTCTCATAGGCAACCTTTGTGCCAGAAGGCATAATTTGTAATTGTCTACAAGAGAAATTTTTTTTTCCAAATTACTCACGTCTTCTCAACTTTTATATAACTTCTTTGTTAAGCAACGAAAAATCATTGTGCCGAAGTTTTAAAATCTTTACATCGATCTTTTTCCTAGAAAGCATAATTTGTAATTGTCTACAAAAGAACATCTTTTTCCAAATTATTCATGTTTTCTCACCTTTTACATAACTTCTTTTTTAAGTAATGAAGAATCATTGTAGCGACGTTTTAAAATCTATACATCGATGTTTTTGCCAAAAGGTATAATTTGTAATTGCCTACGAGAGAAAAACTTTTTCCAAATTATTCATGTCTTCTCACCGTTTACATGACTTCTCCGCTATTTTAAAATCTTTACTTCGATATCTTTACTTTCATTAAGTTGTCCCCGCAAGCAAAAGCTGAAAGCTTTGTAAAACGTTCTGCATTACAAACATCTGGTAACCTCACAATTCTTACAGCCAATCAAAAAGTACCAACGGAGGGCTCGTCCACGAGACCCACACAAAAAAACGAGAAAACTAATAGATATTCGTACGTTCCCATCGGTATTCACGTGAATATTTTCACAAACATGACAACAACAAGTAGGCATATCGAAAAAGAACGAAACTGTAAGAGGAGGAAATTATATAACCATTGAGGAAGACAACAAACAGGCAACAACAAATGACAGCATCCCCACCTCCTGCCTTTTCATATTAAGTATTCACAATGTCAACAGGTAAACTCTGACAGTGCAATATTAACACGCGATCGTTGCATATCGTACGTAATTCATTACAATTGACGTGTCAAAGCTTATCGTTTCAATATTGCAAATACATTTAAAATCGTTGTGCCTGCAGTCACCGAGGAAGCAGATTACCGAGAGAATAACATTCAACATCATTCTTATTGTTGCTATTTCTAAATTAATCTATAAAAGTGAATTTACGTAATTGTGCAAATGTTGATAAACATGTTTCAGTTTTGAGTTTATTTGCCCCTTTAAATCGATTAAGCAAGTTCGTCCGTCCCGTCCGTTTGTCTTTCTTGGTTTCAATTGACGATTTGATGTCACCTAATCATTTGTGAATTCCTGACAATCTTCGGAGTATAATTTTATAGCAACCGTTAGTCAGTTGCGACGACTAGACACCACCAGCCAGCCAAGTATTATATTCTATACCATCAGATACGGTGGAAAGGTTTATTTTTTTCGTTTTGTTATAATAGACGGTGGGTTTTTTCGAGGCGTAACTTTATTAGTGATCGGCTAACTCAGTTGCTTTCAACTCGTTGTCTCGTGAACTTCATCCTAAGCAAACGTCAAACCGGAAATAATCAAAGCTCATTTGAATAATTAATTTTATGATTTGTGAAATAATTTCGTTAAAAGTTGTATTGCAATTCTTCTAATTAAAAAAAAAAAGTCGAACAAATAATGGGTAAGTTTGTTTCAAATTGGAAACAGAGTACAGTGTTTCAAAGCCCAGTACAGGTGAATTTGAAAAAAGTGATGAATACAAAAAAAAAAAAAAAATTAAATTACAGAAAAATAATGAAAATCTGCGTAGAAAAAAATCATGGGAAATATTTATAAAATATAATATATAATACGAGAATGTGGAGAGCAGATATGTGAGCAACAAAAACGAAAGTGCGAATTTATATTATAATGTCGAATATATTAGTACTTTATGTGGTACATTTCAAATGTGTAGGAAGATGTGTATTTTGAATAACAGAAATATTTTCTATATTTTAACGATTTTGAATAATTTTTATTGTTAAGGAAGCATATTAAAATATTTATGGAATGAAAATCAGACGAATTTTAAATACGTACGAGCTTTTGTGTAATCTAGAGAATATATGCATGTATATTAGCAATGTTAGAGACATTTTAGATGCTTTTAGGTTTATAAATATTTGAAACATTTTCAATACACTGAACGTTTTGTGTACTTTGAATATCTTGAATATTCTGAATGCTTTTAATATTTTGAATATCTTAAATATTTTGACTATTTTGAATATTTTGAATGTATTGGCTATATCAGTGTCTTGAATATTTGGAATATTTTGAATATTTCCAATATTCTGAGTATTTTAAACATTTTGAATATTTGGAACATTTTGAAGATCTTCAATATTTTGAACATATTGAATATTGCACATATTTTGAATATTTTGGATATTATTGAATATTGGAAATATTTTGAATATTTTAAATATCTTGAATATTTTAAATATTCAAAATATCTAAAATATTTGGAATATTTTGGATATTCTGAGTATATTGCATATTTTGAATATCTTGAATTTGGAACATTTTGAATATTTCCAATATTTTGAATATTTGGAATATTTTGGATATTCTGAATATATTGCATATTTTCAATATCTTGAATATTTGGAACATTTTGAATATTTTCAATATTCTGAATATATTGAATATTTCCAATATTTTGAATATTAAAAACATTCAATCATTATAGATATTTTGAATATTTTAAATATTTTGAATATTTTCCATCTTTTGAATATTTTGGACGTTCTGAATATTTTGAATATTATGAATATTTTCAATATTTTAGATATTCTGAATATTTTCAATACTCTGAATATTTTGGATATTCCGAATATATTGAATATTTTGAATGTCTTGAATATTTGGAACATCTTTAATATTTCCAATAATCTGAATATTTTAGCCATTTTGAATAATTGGAACATTTTGAAGATCTTCAATATTTTGAACATTTTAAATATTTGAAATATTTTAAATATTTTGGATATATTGAATGTTTTGAATGTCTTGAATATTTGGGAGATTTTGAATATTTTGGCTATCTTGGTTGTATTGAATTTGGAATATCTTGAATATTTGGGACATTTTGAATATTTTGACCATCTTGGATGTTTTGAATTTTGAATATTTTGGTTGTTTTAGATATTTTTCCCGAATGCCTGAAATAAAGGGAGAAATCATAATTTAAGATATTGAAGATTTTTTGGTGCTTTCAGACTACTCTTATTTGGAAGTTCATGAGTAAAGATGTTTGTGTCTTTATTTTAAAAATGAGTATTTTCTCCCATAATTTCGATAAACTTCACTGAAGATGATCTAATACAAAACAACGTTTTACATTCAGATTATATTACAAGCAATACTTTTCAGAAATGTTGCAATTACTTTTCAGAAATTTCGCGTATATTTTGACAAATTTCTTAAAGCGATAGCTTTTCCCTAATACTTTGGTTTATTTGCGCAATTTTCTATATATCTAACGGACCTTGAGGGTGCGCCAATGAAGTGCAGTTTTTAGCTACAGTAGTCTGCTTTTCACTGTGAAGTCAGGTTTCTGTCCTTTTTTCAACTTTGTCTTAGTAGTTCCAACACATATTTCAAGCGTACATTATGCTTGTCTCTTTCTCTAATTTGGGGGCTAATTCATAGTACCCCTTGTGACAATATATATGTACATATATGTATTATAATCATAACTATAATTTTGTTTATAATCTTTCTAAGAAACCTTGGAACGTATGTGGTCCTTGTCGCCACCTATTGCTATTTTTTAGTACTGTCTTTTTTATAAATATCTAAGGGAAGCTATTTTCCAAAATTTTTGCCCCATCTGCCATCGCTTATTTCCAACATGTTTCTTACAAAATTGGTATTTGTAAATGTTTTTCTGGGATATTTCGAGTAGAAATTTGTAGAAATACTAAACAGCAACAATGAGCCACGAGAAATGCCACAGAAAATTTATAAATCTCTGGCATACATTCCAGGAATCAAATTATGAAAGCACTTTTTTAATGCTGTATATTCTGCACTACGAATTTTCTAAACTAATACGAATTCTAAACGATACACAAACCAAGCGAGTGTCTGGTACAGCAATCTTTGGATATTTGTAAATATTTTAATGTTTCCGCTTATTCTGAAATATGTTGAATTTCGAACCAAAACTAATCTTTATTTGAAATTAATTCGAACGAAATCTATGCATTTTAGTAATCATTTAAATGACTAATAAAAATTAAACATTATGAATAAATTAAAACTAAAGTCAAGTAGATGATAGCGACGAGACAATAGATGCTTGTAAATGGATTTGAAAAATCCTACGAATAAAAACCACATTAACGAAATGGAAATGGACTGTTAACAGCAACAGATAGACGGGCTGGCAAAGGGCGGAAATTAATTCGCTCTAATTTATTTTCAGTCTATAATCTAAGCAATTGATTGAACACTCTATACAAGTACAATATTCTTACCATATGATATGTAATATTTTCTTGGATTATAAAATGCCTCTGTTTCATCAAACTTGTAGAACATTAAATGAAAGTCAATTGATCAATTTACAGAAAGTAATACAATCATTGTTGATATCATTTTTTACTGTAAAGGCTAAAGAATATCATTTGGCGAACAAATGTTGACGTGTCTTGTGGAAAACCATATCAATAAAATATTACTAAATTTAAAATCTATATACGAGTATGACAACACTACCGCCGGCAATCAAATGTTCCCCTCCTAAAGATAGCGAAACGTCCATATCCAGCATGAAAGCGAAATTTGTTTGAAAGTAAGGAATGCAATTGAATCCGACAGCAGAGGGGAGCCTTTAGAGATAACAGAAATATTGAGATTAAAAGTTAAATGACTACAGTAGTAAGGGGATTTACAAAAAAAAAAAATATATATTAGTTTACACCAACGTGGTTATTAGCTAAGCATCTGACTGTTATTCAATAGCAGAGCTTCTGTATAAACGAGTAGTTATTATTTAACCTATTAAACACTCCTTGACGATGAGATGGGGTAGTGTTTAAATTCAATGAAAACAATGTTGTTGTTTGGAAAAATTTGTCTGAAATAGGTAAGACTCTCAGATGTTGCCAACATCACTATTGTTAAATTAAAAATGATGCTACAGAGCTCTCATGTTATCCAGAAGGAGTATGAAAACTTTCGTTATTCTCCGAGAGAGATGCTACGTTAATAGCAGTGCAAATACAATTATTCGAATATGATAGATCTCTAATTACATACTGGGTTTCTGCCTGATAGTACAAAGTATCAGCTGTAGGTGACGTCATCAAATTCGTCATGAGAAAGTCCAACTGAACATTTGTGGACATAAATTTATGTTCGAAATCTGTAGGTTTGGATATGAAGAATATCTTTATCAGATATTTTGTTTACTTCGGAGCTGATTGTGCCATGTTTATCTCCATTGATAGCGAAAGTTGGTGGACGTTTCAGAACAACATTTATTGTCATTCCAGAAACCCATATATTCTTATCGTATGCGTTAGTTTTTTTTCTTCTACTCGTTATTTATATCAATTTGGCACTGAAATACAGGTTGTCAGTACAATTTTATCTCCGACTGACAATCATGCTCATTGAACGATGACTGTACTGAAAACGCCGGTACTGTCTTTCCATTGCATAGGTAACGCATGTAAAAAAGAGACGTCAATCAAAATTCAAATAGGCAGATTCCAAATTCGAGAATCATTAATATGTTAAATGATAACCTTGGTTGATACTAAATTCTGCACTACTTCATAATGCCCTGTATTACAGAATTGTGTAGGGTACGCATGTATATGTAACTACAAGCGTAAATTATTTTTTGATTAGAAATATTATTCTTTTATCAGCTTTAAAATATTTTACGTTAAAGTTTGTTTTTGGACCTATTCTTTTTCTCAAAAATATGATTGTTGACCAAAGGTTTACAGTGATGTTCAATTGACGGTAAGCAATCATGAAAAGAAATCGGATTTCATAAAGCGACAATGGTTGTGAATTTCGTGGTTTTTATGAATTTTATGAAGTATATGAATTCTATGAACTTTATGGATTTTATGAGTTTTATGATTTTTGTGAATTTTATGAATTTATGAATTTTGTGAATCTTATAAATTTTATGAATTTTATAAGCTTTATGATTTTTTTTTTAATTTTATGAATATTATGAATTTTATAAATTTTATGAGTTTTATAAATGGTATGAATTTTATAAATTTTAAAAATTTTATGGATTCTGTAAATTTTATGAATTTTATAAATTTGATAAATTTTATGAACTTTATGAATTTTATGAGTTTTATGATTTTTGTGAATTTTATGAATTTATGAATTTTGTGAATCTTATGAATTTTATAAGCTTTATGAATTTCTTTAATTTTATGAATATTATGAAATTTATAAATTTTATGAGTCTTATAAATGGTATGGATTTTATAAATTTTATGAATTTCATACAATTTATTAATTTTATGAATTTTATAAATTTTAAAAATTTTATGAATTCTATAAATTTTATGAATTTTATAAATTTTATAAATTTGATAAATTTTATAAATTATATAAATTTTATGAATTTTATGGATTTGTGAACTATGAATTTCTGAATTTTATGAATTGTATAAATTTTATAAATTTTGTGAATTTTATGAATTCTATAAATTTTATGAATTATATAAGATTTAAAAATTTTATGAACTTTGTGAATTTTATAAATTTTATGAATTTTGCAAAAACTATAAATTTTATAAATTGTATACATTTTATGAATTTTGTGAATTTTATGAATTTTGTCAATTTTATGAATTTTATGAGTTTTATGAATTTCTGAATTTTATGAATTTATAAATTGAATAAATTTTATGAATTTTATGAATTCTACAAATTTTATGAATTTTATACATTTTATGAATTATATAAATTTTATGAATTTTATAAATTTTATGAATTTTATGAATTTTACGAATTTCATAAAATTTATAGATTTTATCAATTGTGTAAGTTTTATAAATTTTGTGAATTTTATGAATTTTATACATTTTATGAATTCTTTAAATTTTATAACTTTTATTAATTTTATGAATTTTGTAAATTTTATGAAATTTATAAATTTTATGAATTTTATAAATTTTATGAATTTTATGAATTTTATAAGTTTTATGAATTTTATAAATTTTATGAATCTTATAAATTCTACGAATTTTATAAATTTTATGAATTTTATGAATTGTACAAATCTTATGAATTTTATAAATTTTACAAATTTTACCAATTTTATGAATTTTGTGAAATTTACAAATTTTATGAATTTTATAAACTTTATGGATTTTATGAATTCTATAAATTTTATGAATTTTATAAATTTTATAAATTTTACAAATTTTATGAATTTTGTGAATCTTATTATATTGAATTTTATGAATTTTATGATTTTTATGAATTTTATAAATTGTATGAATGTTATAAATTTTTGAGAATTTTATTAATTTTATGAATTTTAGAAATTTTATGAATATTATAAATTTTATGAATTTTATAAATTTTATAAATTTTATACATTTTATGAATTTTATAAATTTTATGAATTTTATGAATTTTACGTTATTTATGAATTTGTGAATTTTATAAATTTTATGAATTTTATAAAGTTTATGAATTTTATGAATTTTATAAATTTTATTAATATTCATATTCATAAAATAATTGCGTATCATTCATTTCCTTTCCCTCGGAATCCACTGTATTTTGATTTGGTGCTTTATCTGCTGGCTTGTTGTTTAATTTGTGTCCGAAGGCTCGTTTCTAAATTGAGAGAGAAACAAGAGAGGGAAATCCATTTAAGAAGACCCAATGCTTCTGGTGGTTGTGATAACAGACAGCCGGTTTCTACGTTTTTATTACTCAATGCGGCTTTACATTAACAAACAGAAACAAACAACGGAGACCCACACGATATGAGTCTGGTTTTTTCGGTATTCCATGGTCTCTAACAGATTCTACACAATACTTCAACAAAGCGGACGTATTTCTGTCGTTATTTCGGTATAATTATTCAATACAAGACCTTCTAACAGCGGCGGTTTTATTACATTATTTATTGTTCCCGTGTAATTTGTTTATGAAATCTGTAGACAAAAATAGTATTTTTAATTATAACCAATCGACCGGTTCTAACACAGTGCAAATAACTTCAAACTTAACGGTGAGAACAAGTGTTGAACATTCTTGCAAAGATCGCAGAAATCGCTGGTTAATGTGCACCTAAAAGAAGTATTAACATATTCTTGTTATTATTGTTTCATTAAGAAAAATATATTTTTGGTTATTGAATATCACCTGTGAACATTTTTGTACTATATAACATGTTGGAAAATACAGTTTCAATTATTTAAAACAGCAACGTTTTTGGGTTGAAGTTGAAAGTATATTCGATGTCTAAATAGGTAAATCATTTACAATCCCCTTAATGAACTTTGTCCAACACATCGCTAGTAAATAACGTTCTGACAGCCGCATGTTTAGTTTTAGAAGCCATTTTGGAGTATCAAGACTCAATATTAAAACTGAAACGAAAGAAAATTTAATTGTGTATTTATTTGGCGTAAGAAGTTTATGGTTCGATATCACTCCCTTTTGAGCTTTTGGTAATTTTTTTTTACTTTGTTTTGATATGGTTTTATTTTCGCTTCACCCTTTTTATGATATTAAACCTGCAACCTATTTCAACATGGTAATATTTTGACGTGATACTGTGTAATTTGGTTCCATTTTCAAAGAGCACTTGCTGCCATACGCAAATGACATAAACAAATTTTACTCATTACGGTCAATATTTTTTCTTTACCTTTTCCATTATTGGCATGCAAAATATAGATCAAAGAACAAGAGTGGAATTCAATTGGAAACATAAAGGCAGGCGATATCAGATCGCAAAAGATAATGGCAACAACAACATTATATTGCAACATTTCTCAATTGATTACTTTATAATCTAGATAACGAACAAGTGGGTGCGTTCAAAGTTCGATGAGGCCGAACATTTTGGTACCCTTCTCCACCATCATGAAATAATTAAATAATATTATGCAGATAATTAGTGCTCAATCTAGACTCTAGAATTTGTTACCCATTATGCGATTATATATTTCTTGATAGCAAATTAAGTAATAAACATAAAAATTCTGAAGTACCCATTGACTCTAATGATGTATAATTTAGAAACCATTAACGGAGTATAAAGAACTAGCTAACATTTCTCTACAACACACATTTTTATACAACATTCCTAAGATTTATAAAATCCGAAAATTTTATGGAATTTTAAAAAAATTCTAAGGTTTTTAAAATTCATAAAAAGTATAAAATTCACAAAATCTATAAGTTTCATAACATTTATAAAACTTACAAAATTTATAAAATTAATAAAATTTATAAAAGTTCATAAAATTTTGAAAATTTATAAAATTCATATAATTCCTAAAATTCATAAAATTTATAAAATTCACAAAATTTATAAAATTCATAAAAATCATAAATTTCATAAAATTTATAAAATTTGTAAAATGTATAAAGTTTATAGAATGTATAAAATTCATAAATTTCATAAAGTTCATAAAATTCATAAAATTTATAAAATTCATAAAATTCATGAGATACATAAAATTCATAAAATTTATAAAATTCATAAAGTTCCTAAAATTCATAAAATTTATAAAATTTATAAAGTTCATAACATTTATAATAAAAAAAAATTAAAATTTATAATAAAATTTATAAAAGTCCATAAAATTTACAAAATTAATAAAATTTATAAAAATCATAAAATTTATAAAGTTCATAAATTTTAAAAAGTTCACAAAATTCATAAAAATCACGAAATTCATAAAATTTATGAAATTCATAAGATTCATAAAACTCATAAAATTTGAAAAATTCATAAAATTTAAAAAATTCCTAAAGTTCATAAAATTCATAAGATTCCTAAATTCATAAAATTCATAAAAATCATAAAATTCACAAACTTCGTAAAATTCATTAAAATCACGAAATTCATAAAATTTATAAAATTCATAAAATTCGTTAAATTTATAAAATTCATAAAATTAATAAAAATCACGAAATTCATAAAATTTATAAAATTCATAAAATTCAAAAAATTCGTAAGTTTTAT
>JAHXMU010000536.1:19842-43724 GCA_019455685.1 Philornis downsi
AATTCATAAAATTCAAAAAATTCGTAAGTTTTACAAATTTATTAAATTCATAAATTCATAAAACACACAAACTTCATAAAATTTATAAAAATTATGAAATTCATAAAATTCATAAAATTTATAAAATTCCAAAAAATCATAAAGTTCATAAAATTCATAAGATTCATAAAATTTATAAATTCATAAAAATCACAAAATTATAAAACTCACAAACTTCATAAGATTCATAAAAATCCCGAAATTCATAAAATTCGTAAAATTCATAAAATTCATAAAATCCATAAAATCCATAAAATTCATAAAATTCATAAAATGCATAAAACTCATAAGATTTATAAAATTCATAAAATTTGTAGAATTTATAAAATTTATAAAATCTATAAAATTTATGAAAAAAAATTCACATTAAAGTGCTGTACTCATCTTCTTATAAAAAATAATATATGATGTTGTTATATAGAAATATTTCAGCCAATTTTGTCAATTTTTTTTGTAGGTTTATCGTCATCGCATCGTCGGATATCGCCAAAATGTGTTATTTTATAATAAGAACAATATGTTTTGTAAGCATATTGTTCTTATTATACAAATGTAGCATAGATTTTTCTTATGAAGTTCTGTTTATAACAATTTGAATATCAAATGAAGTAAGAATGTCAAATGAAGTAAATGTATAATACTTTGTACTACCTTTTTATCGCTTTTTGCGATCTCATTGTAAATTTGGACCTAGAATACCACTATGCATTTGAAATTTCGATTGACGACTGGTAACACAAAGTTGCTTTAAGGCATAATAATGTATAATAAGGCATTTAAGGTGAAAATTTACGTCACTTTTTCGAGCATTTCGGCCTGTATTCCACGAATAACGCGTGTTATGTTATCCTGTAAGGCTTCAATAGTGTCCGGCTTGTCCACATAACTTGACTTGACATAACCCCACAAGCAATAATCAAGAGGCGTTAAATCGCACGACCTTGGGGGCCAATTCACAGGGCCAAATCGAGAGATAAGCTGCTCATCAAATTCATCCCTCAACATATCTATTGTTTCACGAGCAGTGTGGCATGTTGCACCGTCCTGATGAAACCACATGTCACCCAAGTTCAACTCAGCCAATTGGGGCAAAAAAAAAAAATTCCTTGTGGTTGAGTAACACATGCCCAATCGCTGAGAACGGCTATGAATTGACATTTCACGATCGTCATTAACACTGGCCGCTACGGCTGCAATATTTTCTTCGTTACGCACTCTACGCATGTGAGTCGATGGTTTTATGTCCAACAAAGTAAATTTGTTGTGAAATTTGAAGATAACAGCACGAATTGTTGATTCAGCAGGTCGATTATGACGACCATAAAATGGTCGTATCAAACGATGCTTATTTGTCACAGGGCACGAATTTTGATAGTGAATTTCAACAATTTGCAATCGTTGCTCTTTTGTTAGTCTTTCTATGCTGAAATGGCAGAGTATACTATACACTTTTCACTATGACAGATGACGTTTGGACGCCAGTATCAACCAGTGCTGCCAACCTGAAAAACTTAAATCTGAAAAAATCATCAAGAGAAGAGAACGTCCTTGCATAGCCGACTGATCTTGTGACGGTGTGGAGGTGGTTCTATTAGCTTTGAGCCGATCGAACTTTTGGCGTCGTTATAACTTTGCCTCTGCACACTTTGTTGTTTTGCCTTTCCATGTGTTGTCGGTCAGCGTTATAAAAAACAGTCTGCCTAGCCGAGATCGATGTTACGAATTTGTTGTTGGCTAAATGCCTTATTCGTGGAAAGGTTTCTAACGTCGCTTTGCTCTGACAGTTTTTTATATTTTTCTATTTGTAAAATAATCTTTTAATATATGCGTATTTGCGATTTTTTGATCATTGTTTTCCCAATAAATGGTTATTTTAGTTGTACTTTCTGTTCAAAATCTGTTAAATTTAAAATATATGGTTTAGTGGTTATTTTGAATTTTTGTGTTTCATTGATTTTTGGTTTAAAATTAGCAACTTACGATTATTGTATTTTACTAATATCCGCTATATTCTCATTTAAAAAAAAAACGATTTTTTTTCGAAAGTTGTAAATGGCAGCAATTTTGTGGTGAAAAGTTCAGTGTTTTTGGTAACTATAAGTCGTTTCTTCCGACAGATTTAAAATAGTTTTAGCAATTTTTGTAAAATTAATGATTTTAATGTAAACTATATGTAAAGATGCACTCTAAATTAAAATACGTTCCCTTTATGTAGAAAAAAAACTTAATTTTTCATTGACAAGACTTTATAGGTTTTTTTTCAATTCCATTCCCATCAAAGCTTTTTTATTCATTTGTAGAAATGTCTAATACAGGGTGGCGCAATAGAACGTGCATATTGCATCATCTTTTTTTGCGGGGTAGAAAAGGTGCGGGCGGGGGGGCGCCTACGTCGTTGGGTTGGCGGGCTCATGAAGTTTTAGTCGCTATGAATCACTTCGACGGGAAGCGTCGCGCATTTTACGAGAACTCTCGTTCATATATTGCTACTAGGCGACTATGTATATTGTGCTGAATATGGACTACGGCGAATTAATGAAGCTCCGAGTGCTAATTTAATTAAAATATGGGTAAAGCGTTTTACAGAGACCGGTTCAACATTTAAACCACAAGCAAATGGTCGCCCAAGAACATCTAGGACCGAAGACAATGTTGAGAGAGTTATGGAGTCAGTACGAGGAAATCCACAAATGTCGACTCGCAAGAGATCGTCTGTCTTACAATTATCGCGACGAAGTTTGCAACGAATTTTAACATTGGATCTTAAACTGCATCCATATAAGCTGCAATTAACACAAGAATTGAAAGAGTCTGACTTCATAGCAAGGCTCGCATTTGCTATTGAAATGCTTAATCGACTTTCCAATTTTGGCAATATCCTTTTCTCTGACGAGGCTCATTTCCTTATGAATGGGTTCGTAAACCGTCAAAATTGTCGTTACTGGAACAGTGAAAATCCCAAAATCAAACACCAGAAACCATTGCATAGTCCTAAAGTGACAGTATGGGCAGCAATCTCTGGCAGAGGAATAATTGGTCCTTTTTTCTTCGAAAATGCGCGGGGCCAAAACGTCACGGTTAATACGGAACGCTATGTTGAGATGTGGAAAGATTTTTGGCTCCAGAAATTGAAAGTTCAAGAATAGTGAATTCCAGAACTTGGTTCCAACAAGATGGAGCTACCTGTCACACATCAAATGACTCCATGGCGGTGGTGAAGCAGATGTTCCCTGGCAGACTGATTTCGAAAAGAGTTGATATTCCATGGCCCCCACGTAGTCCAGACTTGACGCCTCTTGACTTTTTTTTGTGGGGATACCTCAAACACAAAGTCTACAGTAATAATCCAAGAAACATCGTTCAGCTCAAGGAGAATATCCGTGGTGAAATGGCAGCCATTACACCAGTATTACTGAAGAAAGTTTTCAATAATTTTCGTTTGCGGTTAGAGAAGTGCCGTCGTAGAGAGGGTCACCATTTAGATGATGTTATTTTTAAAAAATAAACTCCATTTATTACTCTACAATGCCTTAGATTTATTTTAACCATACCTTTTGTATTTATTTTTTAATCTATTTTTTAAATATGCACGTTCTATTGCGCCACCCGTTATTTTACCTTTGCTGAAGAGTCTTCACGGTATGTTTAGAGAGACAAGAGATGCAAATAGATGGGTAGACGTATGCATAGCTAATGGAACTGGTTTTTTTTGCTATAACCTAAAACTTTATTTAACAATAAAAAAGCGAACAAAAAATACACCATATTTCGACTTGCATTAATGTCGCTTATCTCTTGTCGTGTATCAATGGAAGCAGTTTGACTATTAGAAATAGTTTAAATTCTAATGCATGACTTTGAAAGTGAGCGAACGAGAGCATAGTGTAGTATTTCAATACTACACAAATTTAAAATTTCCGAACGGATACAAATTTCAGGTCTTCTTTATTTCAACGTTTCAGTCAAAATGAAAATTTTTGAAACAATTCTAGAACTTAAATGAAAAACATAACTGATTATTATAGAATAATAGTACAGTAAAATGTAGTGCCACAATAGCTTTCAAATTTCGGGACCAAATGTGTACAAAAGAAAAATAACCAGCGGAAATTGCTAACGCTTTGAAATAAAAACGCTTTACTAGTTGTAATATTTGTTAAAACAGTTGCGTTTCTAATTTAAGACAGCCCTAGAAAGTGTTGCCAATAATTTCCTATTAATTCTAGATCCCACTTTAAATCCGGATAATTTAATATACGACTCTGACGATCTTAAATCCATTTCGGACGATATGAATGAAGGAAAAAATGTACCCGCTACACCCGGTTCCAGTGCTGAAGTGCCTTTTCGTCGAGGTGGTGATCATCGTAAAACTTCCTTGAGTGCCCATCGTTTGGTTGGTGTCATCGACGAGGGCACCAATGTGGTGAGCTTCTCTATTTACACCACGCCCGAGTTCAAAGAAATCGCTGCCCATCGCATTGAGAAACAAATGATTACGGTAAAGGATGGTTGGTTCGAACAAGATCCTGTGGCCATGATCAATAACATCTATCGTTGCTGTGAGGTGGCGGTTAGCATGTTGCCCCGCTTGGGTTATCGCAAAGAAGACATATATACGATAGGTATTACGAATCAGCGTGAGACTACCGTGGTATGGGATAGTCTTACGGGGAAGCCTTTGTACAATGCCATTATTTGGAATGACATAAGAACGACCAGTATTGTGGATCAGGTGTTGGCAAAAATTCCTGAACAAAATAAGAATCATTTTATGAATATTGTTGGTCTACCAGTATCACCTTACTTTTCGGCTTTGAAAATACGTTGGTTGAAGGACAATGTGCCGGCAGTGAGGAAGGCATGTTGGGATAAGCGGTGTAAAGCTGGTACGATAGACAGTTGGATTGTATGGAATTTAACCAAAGGTAAGTAGAAGGTAAATGAAGAAGGTAAGGTAAATTAGGATACATTCCCTAACCAGATCCTGCCTCAACAAAAAATTTTGGGGAAAAAACCTGTCATTTGAAAAGGCAAAATTATCGTATCTTTCGCCTTTCGCAGTGAAGTCCAATTTTCTTCTCAAAACTTGTCTTTCCAATAGTTAATGCCTTCCACGAACTAAATTTTCTAAAAAAAAAAATTGAGTTTTAAGCGTGGCATAATTTTCTAATTTCATTCGGGAAAACATTTGCTAATAAAACGTCGACCTCCTCAGAAAATGAAAAAATTAGTTTCTGTAAAGATATGCATTCCTCGATATACTTGGTTCCTACAAAATGGGTACTTTTTCTAACGAAACCTAAACTTCCGTGATAAAACCATTTTATAACATGTTATAGCAAAAAACTAATTTTTAAGTGAAGTGTTTTGGAAGGTATTTTTTCTATAGAATACACTTTTCTCTTAAGAAAAGCCATGATATGTCTTGGAAACTGCTTTCCATACTCGTTTTGGAAAAAGCTCTATATAGCGAAGTGTTTTACAGAATACGCTTTTCATATAAGAAACTGCCTTGGAAGGCATTTTTCATGTAGGGAAGCCTATTGGATAGAACTCTTTACATAGGAAAGTGTCTTGTACGACACTGTTCATTTAGTGTCTTGACTAACACTGTTCTCATAGGGAAATAATTTGAAAGATCCTTATATTTTTAGGTACTTTGAAAGACACTTTTAATATAGGAAAGTGCCATGAAGAAACTTTTCATATGGGAAAGTAATACTGTTCATTTACGAAAGTGTCTTGAAAGGCATCTTATAAGAGACTTTTCATACAGGGAAATGTTTTCGAAGTTACTTTTCCTGCAAGTAAATATCTCGGAAGATATCTTTAACATAGGAAAGCTTTTTAGGAACTATTTTTCTTGCAGAAAAATGCCCTGAGATATGTTTTTTATACATGAAATTGTCATAGGCTATACAGCAAATACTCGAAAATATCTTTTGAGAACACTTTCAAGCCACTTTATATACAGGAAAGTATATCGGGAGATACTTCTCATACAGGAAAGGGTCTTGGATGCCATTTTTCCTACTGGAAAGTACCTTGAATGACATTTTTCACACAGCAAAGTACACATATGGTCGAAAAATAAGTACAGCTGCTTATTTTTGCTTTATGTTTAATTTTAGTTACTTTAACGGAAAGTAAACATGGCAATTCTTTGTTATTTAAATAACTTTAATATGGTAATGCCTTTAAAAGTAAAAAAACTGGGGCTTCCCAGTTGTTTTCATTGTGAGTTAGTTTTGTTCAGGTGTGATTTCAGTGCTTGGTCTAAATAATAAATACATTGCTCAACTATTTAATATTGTCGCAGTCTGCTGTAGTCTTTTTGGAAAGAGTTATTCTACTGTTGTTTATCTTTATTCATAACAAAATATTTTGTTAAAAAAACCAGCCTTGGGTCGAAAAGGTCATTGTTCTCCGGAGGAGAGAAAATTTGTTTCAAGACTAAGATAAAGTGGCGAAAGTCTCCGTTCTATAGTAGAAAAAACCATGAATCGGTCGCTATTTTTTGTACAAAATGCTTTAAAGTCTAAAAAGCCTGTCAAAACTCGGAGAAGACCCAAAAAAAAAACAACTTCAGAAACAACAGATATCCGTATTATAATACTTGTGAAGAAGGACCCGTTTGTGTCTTCAAGAGCGATTTCAGCAGAAATTGGAAATGTAATTTTATCGCGAACAGTTCATTGTAGACTACAAAAAGCACATTTATCAGGACGGATGGCCAGAAGAGTTGCTTTGCTTAGACAAAAAAATTTAAAGGCTATATTGGCGTTTGCAAGAAGTCATTCCAATTGGTCCGGAGGAGACGGTGAAAAAAATGGCGAAACATTATGTGGAGCGATGAAACAAAAATTAATGTATTTGGAAACGACTGTGCCCGGAATGTTCGACACCCAAAGGGTAAGGAATTCCATGTTCGCTTAACAAAGAAAACGATCTAGCAAGGGAGCTGCAATATTATGGTCTGGGGTATGGTGTCGGTCCGACAACATCGAATTACCATCACTATGACCAGATTCCACTACAAAGATATCTTGGAAAATGCGATGTTGAACTATGCTGTGGAAGGTATGCCTCTTAGATGGACATTCCAGCGGGATAACGATCTGAAGCATACTTCTAAGTTGGTAAAGGATTGGTTCCAAGATAATAATGTTGCCCTTCTTGACTGGCCACGTCAATCTCCGGACTTAAATCCAATCGAAAATCTTTGGGGAGAGTTGAAACAAAGAATTGGAAAGGAGGTTCTAAAAAATAAGGATCCGTTATGGAATTTTGTTCAAAAAACTTGGTATGAAATACCAGTAGTAACCTGCAAAAAGCTTATGGCCTGCATGCCAAAAAGAGTCATCAAAATAATTGAAAATAAAGGTGGATATACCGGCTTTTAACGAAACTCGGCCAATTTAGCAGAAAAAAACTTGATTTTGTTACTTTTTTTCTTAGGTTAACTAAACGCACTTATTATTTTGTCCAAAGTTTTTTGATTAATTTCTTTTTGAAAAATACTGAATTTAATTTTTGTTTTTTGTTATTGTTTTAGTATTTATTTTTTTAATTACTAGTATTTGTTTTTTCTTTTAATTTATTATTATTATTATTATTATTATTATTATTATTATTATTTTATTTCCATATCGCAATCCAAAGCCGCATACGGCCAAATTGATTACGTAGACCAACATTTTGCGACACATGCTTAAAATTTTACAATTCAGTTTTTTAAAAAATTTTAATAATTACTATAATAATAGTATTAACAGTATTAACGACGAATTTAAATAAATTTTCGTCTACGAGCCTTTAAAAAGAAAATATAGGGTGTACTTATTATTTTGACCATATGTGTATCTTGGAAGCCATTTTTCGTACAGTGTTCACTTTTTTGGAGAAAGCGTCTTGGAAGACGTTTTCTCCACAAAAGAAAGAGTATATTGGTGGACTTTCATCGTATAGGGTCGCTTTTGAAAAGAACTTTCTTTTAAGAATTTGTCTTGGATAAACACTTTTTTATATGAGTGTACTGTACTTGGACTGTGTAACGTGGCCGATTATGGCGCGACCATTGTTCGCATGATCGCTGGTTCAACCCCTGGATGCAGCTACCTCGGCGGTCACCTCGGCACTTTCAGTGGCGGAGTAAGTCTAATGAAAAGACTGTGAATTTGTAGTTTCTTGGAAAACATTTTTGTCGTAGGAAAATGTTTCGGAAAGCATTTTTCGTTTAGTATACAAAAGCTTTAGATTAAAAAAGCTTTCATAAACTCAAGCGTTCTTTTTAAAATGTAATACTGTCGAGTAGCCAATGCATTAATTTTAGAGTATGAAAATGTTCTTTTAAATTCCAGAACCGATACAAAAACGGCAGTATCGGGTACCGATGGTAAAGGTATATAAATATGTTTCCAAAGTAAAAAGGCTACCCACAAAAGCATTTTCAAGAAAGTTAATGTTTCTTTTCATTCTTTTTGCTTAAGGAAAACTTGGCCTTCACAAACACAAACGTTTCCAATGTTAGCTTTTCCAAAGGATTTCCTTCAAACAGTTCCATAGAAAACACTTAACTAGGGTAAACCTGCGACCTTTGAGAAAAAAAGTTATATTTTTGTCATCAAGAAAACTTTTCACAGATATAATTTATCATATTCCATCAGCTCTTTCAGAAATGCATCAATCGTCAAAATTCTGCTTTTGCTGCATTTGTATTCAACAAGATTTTCTCATTTTCTAAGGTTCCCTACACATCACTGATGTCACCAACGCTTCCCGCACCATGCTGATGAATATTGAGACCCTCGAATGGGATCCGGTGCTGCTGAAAACGTTTTCCATCCACATGGATATGTTGCCGGAAATTCGTAGCTGCTCAGAAATTTATGGCAAAGTACAGGATGAACGCTCTGTACTTAATGGAATGCAAATCAGTGGCATTTTGGGTAATCAACAGGCTTCGCTTCTGGGACAGATGTGCATTAAACCCGGCCAAACAAAGAACACTTATAGATCCGGCTGTTTTCTTCTATGCAATACCGGCACCACACCCATCATCTCGTCGCGAGGATTGCTAACCACAGTTGCCTATAAATTGGGACCAAAAATGCCTCCCGTTTATGCCTTAGAAGGAGCGGTAGCTGTTGCTGGCCATGCTTTAGAATGGCTCCAAAATAAAGTTCGCATCATGCCCAAAGCTTCCGATGCCGAGCAATATGCGGAATCTGTAAACACTACAGGAGACGTGTACTTTGTACCTGCCTTCACGGGTCTCTATGCCCCGTATTGGCGTAAAGATGCCCGCGGCATGATTATCGGTTTAACCCAGTACTCCACGAAACATCATGTGGTGCGCGCTGCGCTAGAAGCCATCTGTTTCCAATCTCGCGATATATTAGAATGCATGTACAAAGAAGGCGGCTTCAAGTTTAATAAGTTACATGCAGATGGCGCCTTATCTTCTAACAATTTGTTAATGCAATTGCAAGCTGATACAGCAGGCGTGCCAGTGTTTCGCTCACAACTTTTAGATTCTACGGCCTTTGGTGCTGCCATGTGCGCTGCTCAGGCCGAGGGTGTAGAACTGTGCGAATTTGATCCGGAGAAGAGACATTACGACAACATTTACTATGACACTTTCCTGCCCACCAGCACCGAAGAGGAACGTCATCACCGATATGGTAAATGGAAAAAGGCCGTAGAGCGTAGTTTTGATTGGGCTTCTCGTGGAGAACCGAAAGCCATGACGGAGGAAAGATACAAAATGTTATCTTCAGTACCTGGTAGTCTATTTTTAATAACTACATTTGCAATGTTAGCGCATTCGTTAAGGAATACGAGGGCGTAAAAAGAGACTCAATTGACTGATACAGGCACAGACAATCACATGGCAGGGATTATTTCATGATGAAATTGAGTTTGTTTCTAAAGAAATCGTTGATAGGTGGAGTAACATTTTCTAACAGCTTCTTGGTCTGGTTAAAAAAGTTACTTTGCGATGGGATAATTTTTAGTAAGAAGACACAAATGTTTACATTCTTTCTTTTACTTACAGATAAATCATGTATCGTAAACTTATATTTTATATGAATGTTTTGCAGCAAACTTTTACGAGATTCGGCTGTTTTTCTGTATAGTT
Source organism: Philornis downsi (assembly GCA_019455685.1). Lineage (NCBI taxonomy): Eukaryota > Metazoa > Arthropoda > Insecta > Diptera > Muscidae > Philornis > Philornis downsi. The sequence continues at coordinate 30,026 of JAHXMU010000536.1, forward strand.
GGGGGACAAATAAAATGCACCTTCGTGAAGGCTTATTTTTATGATGCTGTAGCCTGCTACTTTGCACATGTCCTAAATTATCCGATCGTCTCTAATTTACATTGAATGTACTAATTTACAAACAATAGAGGGGGGAGACATTAACAATAACTTGCTAAAGCAATTGGAATGGACATTGTTAAATATTACTCTTTTATTTATATACCCAGCAAGATAAAATAGAAATTCGGTACTAGTTTGGAACTAATAATCCGGAACAATGGAGAAGCTTTAGTAAATTGTTCGCTTCAGAATTAATTGTGGACCAGTTCTAAGAAATCATCTTCCCTGCAGTTCTATACTATATATAGTGCAAATTATGCAGCGTTGCTTGTCTACGTGTCCGTTCAGCAAGGAATGAGCCTCATCGCTGAACACAATTTTAAATCAGCGGATTTTCATTGAGCTTTTGTAAGGCTCATTCACCAAAAATTAGACTTTGGGGTAGGTCATTCGGCTTCAATTCTTGCGTGAGATGAATTTTATAGAGTTTCAAACCCAAATCGATGTGTAAAATTTTCCTTGTGCTTGAGTAACACATGCCCAATCGCTGAGAACGGCGACGAATTGACATTTCACGATCGTCATTAACACTGGTCGCTACGGCTGCAATATTTTCTTCGGTACGCACTCTACGCATGCGAGACGATGGTTTTATGTCCAACAAAGTAAATTTTGTGCGAAATTTGGAGATAACAGCACGAATTATTGATTTAGCAGGTCGATTATGATGGCCATAAAATGGTCGTATCAAACGATGCACAAATTTCAACAATTTGTAATCGTTGCTCGTTTGTTAGTCTTTCCATGATGCAATGGCAGAGTATACTGTACACTTTTCACTTTGGCAGATGACGTTTGGACGTCATTACCAACCAGTGCTGCCACCCTAAAAAACTTAAACTTAAATCTTAAAAAATCACCCTATATTTGAGTCTTTAAATCGAACTGGAAAACATTCAGGTGGACTATGGCAGAATGTGCGACGGTGAGGAAGAAATTTAAACAAAGATTTCAAGATTCTTTGGAATCTCGTATACTCTTCGAACTGCATTGTTTGTCAGCCAATCAATCGCAGAGTGTCTAAATTTCCCTTCCTTATACCAGTCGATTAGTTCTCCAAATTCAAATTCAAATCAAGTAAAATTCGCAGACAATAATAAAATTATAGAGTTACCAGATTAATACATAAGTGATGGTTGTAAATAATAATTGCCAGATTCATATATAACAATAACTTTTCTGATATACGAGTATTTGTCAAGGCGAGGCAACCTCATGATTATTAGAGGACAACGAATATATAAGGTTTACACTCTTAGAGGCCCATATTTTAGAGAAAAAGGCGAAACACTCTCAACGTGTTAGACATTTTTTTTAGCAAACAACAGAAAAGTGATTTTTATCGGGGAAAGGGACTGGATAAATGTTATACTTTTGCCGTCCAGTACTTTCTCAGGACAATCGCAGGAGACTAAACTGGGCTACGTATATCAAAGTTTACCGCGGTCTGTACAAAAAAATCAATTACAGTTACCATTTAAAAATAAAATTTGGATTGTTTATTGACGATTTATAAAATTTTTCGTTTCTGGATTAAGTCGTTCATAAGCTGTACGCCACCAAAAATCATGGCTTTTAGATGCAATTTTTTTTTGTGTACATAAGGAGTCCTCTTAAGTGTCACATGTATGTTTTTTTTCTTTATCTATGTTATTAATTGAATTATGGAGCTTTTATAACCATTTTTGAAAAATTTTTCTTATAAGCTTTGTAATAACTTTGTGATAACTCCATGATTATCCCATAATCATTCCCTAAATATTTTTTCAACAATTTCCAATTCTGCATGATTTCAGACAATTTCTTTGTTGCTTCACTGCTCACAAAATTTGTCCACCAAATGTGGTCACTCTTAAGTATTTCGATTAAACATATTCGATCAATATGATAATTTGGGGGGGAAAAGAAGTAGGTAGAACTTAAGAAAAAGCTCTCGAAAATTTATTTACCCCAAAAAAAAAAAAAAAAAAAATGGACAGAAGGGTTACATCCAAATAACCCAAATCTTTTTCGAAAGAGTTTTGCTCACGGACGATTTTATCTTTGCAGGAAATATTTTATAAATCAACATTAAAATCACTACATTCTATTTTGTGGTGTCTTGAATTTCTGAATTTGAACCTATCTTAATGCACATGTGCTGTTTGTATTGTATTGAATTTCGCGCCTAAAAATAAATCGCAAAGTCTCTTCAAATGTACCCAACTGAATGTCCATGAGTCGTCCCTCATGGAAGACAATTTGCTCTTTAGAAAATGTTATTGTTTCCAAACAAATATACGATTTCTTTGACAAATTCAGTTTGATTATTTTGAATTAATGGTGTGATCTCTCTTGTGGGGGTCAATAATTCGTTGTAAATTGCCTTCAATTATCGCGAAAGTGGTTACATGACAACTTCGGGGATTTAAATGTTCATAACAATATAAAAAAGACCTCCTATGGAGGCAATTTACTTATAGTTTCTTATACTATTTCATCACAGAAGACTATATCTTATAATTTGTAACTTTTCTACATTGTACTTACACAGCGTTTGGATGATATCGCAATAAATACGATAATTTTAGATCAAATTATAGTAAAACTAAATACTAGTAATTTCAAATTATATTAAAAACACTTAATTAACAATTAAATCTATTTTTATTGTTTTGCTTTTTTCCTTTTAATAAATTATTGTACATTTTCCAATTATATGCTGTAAGCAGTTTATATGTGATAAGCCAGAACTTCATAAAAAAACATTTTTATGAATATCATTTTATTGTTTTTGTTAAATTTTAAACACAACTATATAAAGATTTTGTAAAGTATATAATACTTATTACACATTTTACCTTGTAAATGCCCTTCCATATATTTTGAACAATAATTATGGTATGATAGTTACTTTTTATATTCTATTTTTATTAGGTTTAACGTATAATTATTGTATGTAATAAATATTTATGAAGTTATTCCCCCTTTTTTTGTTTATTTAGTATAGGACTATAACAAACGGTTGGAATAAAAAATGCTTAAAGCCAGAAATTTATATTAAAACCCGCATAAGGGAATTTTATTAAAGATTTATATTTGTTAAATACGTAGGTTTATAACATTACACAAATGGTGAGAAATATTAATTGTTCGCTCTCCTATGTGTATAAAAAATATCATATGTTGTGTAGCTTTGCTTAGTTTTCTTCGATATTCCCTTAATTGTTGATTCTACCAGCTGATAAACTGTTGATCGAACCACACCTTCTTTTTTGCCAATTTGTATGTCATTATCTTTTGGTTCCAAATGTGTGTTTCTGTGTGTTACTTTTTGATTTATCGTCATGCTGCATTCTTTTAACATCTACGGACATCGATAATATGAATTTTACAACACAAACCTACTTTGTGCTGTACAGATAGACTGCCGCTCACTTGAATAACGCCCCCCTAATCATTTAACAGTAGTGACTACTATTTAAAGTACATTTCACATAACGGTTCATTTTTTACTTATATGTTTCTCCTACTTCCACACATCACCTACAAAAAATTTAAAGCCATATAAGTGTCCCGTTATTTTAATTCACTCTTTTCTTTTAAATAAGAGAAAAATGTGTTCTTTTTGGGTGCATTTGAACAGCATCCCTCACGTGGTAATCAATTTAAGTGTGAAAGTCTTTTGCAGATCATCATAAATCAAATCGGATTACAGTAATTGTGTATAATTAAATACACATTAAACCTACATACACATAGTGTGGACTTCCTACTCATCAAATAGCCAGAAAAACTAATAGAAGTCGCAAAGTTATATCGACATATTTACGTGACACCGAAGGCTAAGGAAATAATATGAAAGGTCGAACAGCAAGTGCTATTACAGCCGCTGGCAAGAGGGTTATTCTGAGATATGCCTCAAAATCACACGACTCTGCTGCCAAAATCAAAGACAAAGCTGGCGCGAGTGCAAGTGTATTAACGGTAAAGAGAGTTATTTTCAAAGCAGCACACTTGAACGCTTGAGACTTAAAAAGAAACCACCGCTAGACACCGTCTTAATTTTTGTCGTACGACTATGACGTGGAGTAAAGAGTGGGATAGAATTATATTTTCCGACGAAAATTTTAATTTAGGCGGACTTGATGGACATAATAATTACTACTTCCACGATCTTCGAAAAGAGGAACATCTACTCAATCGATTACACAGCCGGGAAGGTGGAGTTTTGGTATGGGGTCCGATCTCTTATTATGGCACAATAGAGCTCCAGTTTCTCTCTGCAGATATGAATGCGATTTTATACAAAACCGTGCTGGAAAAAGCTTTTCCTGAAGTTAAAAATGTTTTCGGAGACTTCAAATGGAAATTCCAGCATGACAACGCGCCAATCCACACAGCAATAGTCGTCACATCATGGATTGAAAGCCAAAATGTTGAGGTTATGAATTGGCCGCCTTACTCTCCAGACTTAAACATAAGGATGGCTAGTACGCTAGGTGTACGAATCAGCAAGCAATATTAAAACAAAAGTGAACTCATTAATGGAATTAAACAGGCCTGGTTGTGTATTTCGCTGGACCTAATCAAACAACTGTATGATTTGTTATCGGAAAGAATTTACGAGGTGTGATAAAAAAACGTTTTTTTTTTCAAATTTCGTGAGTTACGTATGTTCTATTTTCCCATTTTTTTTTTTTTATGTTGGTACACATGTCTGTTATATATGTTGACAATATCAGCCATTTTGGGTTGTCAGGTTAGTTTGGGTTGTCACTGTTTTCTTCGATTGCAATGGCGTGGTGCATCAAGAATTCTTACCACAAGATCGTACGGTCAATAAGGAGTACTACCTTGAAGTTATGCGCCGTTTGCGCGAAGCAATTCGTCAGAAACGCACAGAATTGTGGAAAAACCAATCGTGGGTTTTGCACCATGATAACGCACCAGTTCACACATCGATGCTTGTGAGTGAGTCTTTGGCCAAAAACAAAACCGCAAGCCTACCTCAGCCACCGTATTCACCGAACTTGGCCCACGCTGACTTTTTCCTCTTCCCAAAACTGAAGACACCGATGAAATGAAAGCGTTTTGCTATGATTGAGGAGATAAAAGAAAAATTGAAGCGGGACCTGTTTGCGATATCAAAAAGCGCGTTTTAGAAGTGTTTCGAGGATTAGAAGAAATACTGGCACAAGTGTATTATATCTGAGGGGGACTACTTTAAAGGATATAAAATGGAAATTGATGAATAAATAAATACTTTTTAGGAAAAATTGAAAATAACGGTTATTTTTTGATCACACCTCGTGTGGACGTATTCTCAAACTGAGTGGAGAAGCGCCCACTACTAAATTTTACTTAAAATACTTGTTTTTAAATTAGATGTAAGCAAACAATAATACCTTTAATTTAGAACTAATGTTTTCGTGTATAATCTAATTTTTGTAATGAATGAATGGCCCCCCATTCAAATGAACCAAAAACTGAAATTGAATTTCTGACTTTTTTTTGTGTTTAATGTTTTAGTACTTAAATCACTATAATGAAAGAAAATTTATGTTATAGGATTACAGCAAATACGTGAAATATGTGTTATAAAAGCGCAACCAGTCCGTTATAATTATAATTTTGGAAAAAATCGAGCTTACCTATAGAAAAATATTTTAAGGGGCTGCTATTCAAGTGAGCGGCACTGCAGATAAGAACCAGTTCAACTTCAAAAAAAAGTCCCAAAATATTAACATATTCCAAGTAAATTAATATTTTTGATGATTAGTCTAGTCCATAAATGTTTTAATGAGCTGCTCCAATTCAGTCAAATTCCTTAGTTTTGTTTTGTATACTTCTTGGTTGACATAATCCCATAGAAAAAAGTCTGGTGCAGTCAGGTCAGGTGACCTAGGCGGCCAGCTGAAAATGGATTTTTTGGATATTAATAATGTTTGAGAATTTTTGTTGGCCCCGCCATAACCGGTATGGCAACGTGTGCAGCTGCTTCATCTAACGGCAACCAAATGCTGTTGAAACGGGTACGTCTTTGGCGCAGTTCGGTCCCCATTAACAGTTGACTGTAGAACGATTTGTGCGCCAACCAAATACATAATATTTTACGTTTATGGAAATATCTTTGCAAAATATAAAATATATAAATAAATATTATTTGATTTATCCAAACTTGTATGGCTCCACTTTACATGAAATCATTGTGTACAATATTGTATTCTTGATAATAAATTCATACTTTCAGTTTTTCAGTGCCAGCAAAAAGTTAAAAATGTTAAGAAAGGTGAAAATATACTATATGTAAGGTTATTTTCCTTTTCATTTTGCGATATTTTTAAATGACTATTTCGAGTCAACATTTATAAATACCGAGAAGTAGTTATAGTTGATGCTTTTAATTTTTGGAGTGATCAAAAGTTTGCATTAATTTTGTTAGGGTTGTTTTTATTTATCTTCGATAATATATCTTCATGTTTCCATGTTATTTTTTTTTTCTTTTGAATCTTACAAAATTGTGTGAAACTTTGGTTTTTTTTTGGCGGAAAAGAAAATCCCTTGAAATTCTGATAAAAGTTTCGGATTCTTTTCCAGAACTCTGCCAGAGTAAATTTTTTCAATTTGATATAAAATATGTTGCCCATAAACTTTAGCATTAAAATAAATATTTTATAGTTTGTATAAAATATAAGAGATGATTTCTAAATGTTTGATATCTTACTGGCATTTTTCACTCGGACTAGAATAAATTTGTTTAAAATTGTTTACCAATATCAAATAATTCCTTACGAGTATAACTTCAAAAAATTATGACGACAGTGGTGCGATGGTTAGTACAGGTGACTATCATTCGCATGATCGTGAGTTCAATCGCCTCGATGTGTCTGACAAACGGTCTAGTAAATATTAAACTGTAGAAGTGATTCAAAAAATACAATCCGTCTAAGATCACTGAATCTGAGAAGCTCTCCCATATCTCAGTTTTGGGTTACAACAGAATTTGTTTTATTTTTTTTAATTTTAAAAATCTCTCTCTCTCTATTTTAAATTAGTAATACATCTATGAAATGAGTAACTGAAATGAAATGAGTAACGTTTTCTAGTGGACCGATATATATCAGATATTACAAGTGAAGGAAACCGGCACATAGTGTAGAGTAATAGTAGAGTGTGTTTTACAATAAACTAGTCCTAATTAACTTTCCTTAAAAATATTTGACTTTGTTGGTTAGTTGGCTCTTTCCAGTACGTTCGACTCCAATCGTATATTACTTTTAATTAACTAATACATGATAAAACTGTTTTAAAAATCCCACCATTGCCGGGAAAGTGCGAACTTTCAAACTATGCCCATTAAAATTTAATATCATTTTGATTATTTGTGTTTGAGTTACAGTGCTTTAAGTGACACTTCTTATACATTTTTCTTACAGTGGCAAAAACGAATTTCGTGCACTAAAGATAAAAGATACTGTTCAAACTCAGCAATGGCTTCAAAAGTGTTATGGCGACTCTTTTTCGTCGAAAACAACCATTTGTCCATGGTTTGTTGATTTTAAACGAGGTCGTACGAGCACCGTTGATACAGAAATTTGTTGACATCCACAAGACGTTACTTCAGAGAGCATTCAAAAATTTTCAAAATGTTTCTCAATAATCGAAAAGTTAACGCCCTAAGTATATCAAGCGGTAGTATATTTGAAGCTGGGGAAAATTTCTTGCAATTGGATGCTGACTGTGCTTACAGTGGATCAGAAATATGACCGTATTACAGATATGGATCGCTGTATGGTAAAGTTGAAACACATTAAAAAGGATTTTTCAATTTGGTATGCGACAAAGGACATAAAAAAGGAGATTATACACTGCGCTCTCGAATTAAATCGGCAGGCCACTTGAACAATCCTCATTTTGGAATGCGGTATTCTATTTATCGATTAAATTTAAAAAGGGATCAATACCAAATATTATTTAATGCTTTTGCTTCATTTAAAGGGCGAAATCAAGAAAAAAAACGACTCCCAATGTCGACATCTACCGTATTTGTTTAGATTTGACTCCTAACTGCTACGAGCTGTTCACAAATTTAAAAAAAAAACTTTAGATGAAAAGAAGTTGACAACTATTTCGAGGATCTTAACAAATCTTTCAATAATAAAGCATCGAAATGTTGAATAAGACTGATTATGACACTCAGAAAAAAATATTTTTTTCGTTATATCGTTCCTTCTGTTTTTACAATTTACAATTTTTTTCATTACTTGAGAAAGCTCAGCAATAATAAAAGGTATACATTTCTTTTTAATAATATTGTATAAAAAATGTCTTTTATTTTGATATGTAATTAAAATCAATGATGTAATAATATCAAATAATAAATATATGACTTATTCGGTAATGAAATAACTCTAGATTTCTTGGATAGATAATACAAACATAACAATATAATTAAGTACTTCTTCCATCTCATCCATCTTTGTCATTCATCTTTGTCTGCATCAAAATGCATTCATTCATCCTTTAAAAAACGACTAATGTTAAAGGTTTTTAAAAATCTACAACTACTTCGTATTATATAATAATCTAAAATACAAAAACAAAAAATCTTTTAAAAAGCATTGAGAATATCTTAGTTACTCCAGCTCAGCTACTGCTGCTTCATCTAATCATCCATTTAAACGTTAAAAATCTCAAAATGATGGTTTACTACTACTCATACCCCGTGCGGGTAAACTATTTGTCTTCGTTTGTGGATTATCCCGAGCCTGGGAGTGGGCCACCACTATGCTCAGGCATTGTACCCATTCTTCGGCATTTTTGCCATCCTTGGGTTTGAGTATTAAAGTTTGATCCGCGGTGAATATTTCGAAAGCTTTGGGGATGTTGCGAGCGCCTCGTGATACCTTTACGGAACGTATTTGATTAACATCGATGCTCTCACCGCCGCTCTGCAAGATAATTAATATATTAATTTTTATGTGAATCATTTTGCAAATTATTAAACGTACCGATCCTTTGCATGACAGATGAGCTCCCGACAGAGTAAAGTATCGCGTACGCCATCTTCGGAATAAACGCCATTTGCCCTTTTTCTCTTTCAGTTGGCCCTCGATCATCGGCTGATTGCTCCCATTGAGGAAACCCACGGCCTTGTCGGGATGATTGCAGAGAAAACATCCCCATTGGTATTCTAGCTCATTACAATTTGGATTTGATTTATCAGTCTTGGAGACTTCGAATACATCTAGGAAGCCTGAATGTCTTAATTCGTTGACGAGAATTTCGCGATCCTGAAGAGGTAGGATAACGGAAATGGAGTTAAATTAGAACTTGTCGAAGTTGTGTTATTTGCAATTATTGATTGATGATTTCTTGATGTTATGGAAGTTCATTTGTTTTAATCAAAAAATTATTTTAAAAATAAAATTTTAATCGAGTAAAAAAATGTATTTGTATTTTTTATGGAAACTCTTCTCTTAAAATAGAGATAGGGGCAAAAGTTTCTCGAATATAAAAAAAAACTTTGATTTGGGGTTTGCGAAAACTTTGTCCTTAAAGGGATTAACGGGATTACCATATTATTCTGAGCCTTTATTAAAAGCTGTGAGAAAACTCAAAACTCACAAAATGTCGAATATTTTGGACATGGGAAAACTATCATAGTTGAATAAGGACGTATGGTTAGATTTGAATTGGATCTGTGAACTTATTTTTACTTAGAAATGAAATGCACTTACTTAGAAGTGACATGAAATGTTCCCAGCGTGAGTGAATTTGTGAGAGATGCAAAGAAATAACTTTTTATGACAGCGTAGTCAAGTTTTAAACATTTCCGGGCATAATAATTGCAAAAACAGTAAAACGGAATATTTGGTTCATTCATTTAATGAGTCGATGTAGTAAATATTTTCGCATTTTAATTTTCTTCTTGTATATATGGGAAATTTTTTAAGATTCAAGCTTTTCAGGTTGGCAGCGCTGGTGGGTAATGGCGTCCAAACGTCATCTGTCAAAATGAAAAGTGTACAGTATACTCTTCCATTTTATCATGGAAAGACTAACAAACGTGGAACGATTGCAAATCGTTCAAAATTTATTATCAAAATTCATGCTCTGTGACAAATAAGCATCGTTTGATACGACCATTTTATGGTCGTCATAACCGACCTGCTGAATCAACAATTCGTACTGTTGTCTCTAAATTTCGCACCAAATTTACTTTGTTTTGCATAAAACTATCGACTCGCATGCGTAGAGTGCGTACCGAAAAAAATATTGCAGCCGTAGCGACCAGCGTTAATGACGATCGTGAAATGTCAATTCGTCGCCGTTTCCAGTGATTGGTTACTCAACCGCAAGGAAAATTTTACACGTCGATTTGGGTTTGAAAGTCTATAAAATTCAACTCACTCAAGAATTGAAGCCGAATGACCTACCACAACGCCTAATTTTTGGTTAATGGGCCTTACAAAATGTCAATGAAAATCCGCTGTTTTATCGAAAAATTATGATCAGCGATCAGGCTCATTTCCTGCTGAACGGATATATAAGCAAGCAATACTGTCTCATCTATAGGTAGAGTGATGAACAGCCACATGCCATACATGAATTACCGATGCATCCCGAAAAAACGACAGTCTGCTTTGGTTTATGGGCTGGTGGCATCATCGGTTCATTTTTCTTCAAAGACGACCGTGGAAGAAACGTTACCGTCAACGGCGAACGATATCGAGCCATGATACGCAATGTTTTTTTTTTGCCCCATTTGGCTGAGGTGAACTTGGTGGACATGTGGTTTCATCAGGACGGTGCAACATGCCACACTGCTCGTGAAACAATGGATATGTTGAGGGATGAATTTGGTGAGCAGCTTATCTCTCGATTTAGCCCTGTAAGTTAGCCCCCAAGATCTTGGGATTTAACGCCTCTTGATTATTTCTTGTGGGGTTATGTCAAGTCGTTAGTCTATGTGGACAAGCCGAACACTACTGAAGCCTTGCAGGATAACATAACACGCGTTATTCGTGGAATACAGACCGAAATGCTCGAAAAAGTGACGAAAAATTGGACGTTCCGAATGGACATTTTGAGACGGAGCCGCGGACAACATTTCCATGAAATTATCTTTAAAAATTAAATGGCAAAGACCAATTTATCGATTCCAATAAAAAATTTTAATATTTGAGTGTTTTATTCGATTTAAAAAAAAAACTACGATTAAAAAATCACACTTTATTATGGAAAACATTGTTTTCCCAAAAAAAAAATTAAACATTTAATCGAACTTTTTTTCCACAACCGACATTTTAAAGTGATAAATAGTTATTATGTAATCCTATGAGCATTTCCTCGTTATTTTTTTCTGCAATTTCAAAAATTTTCGACCATGGAAATGTTGCTAGAGGACGTATCGGAAATAGCGGTAAAATTTAAATTTAAAGTTCATAATATACCTATATATTATTGATTTTGAAGTAATATTTAGTTTAATGACATTTTTGGTTTTATTTTTTTTTCTGCATTTGTGAGATTTTAAAATAAGTTTTTGAAATTAAGTTTTATTTATATAATTATCCTCTTAAATTTATTATTGCTTCTAATTATAATCTATAATTCCATGGAAATGTTGATTCTTTTATTCCAGTAGTGAACAAATTTCAAACAAATGAGAAGCTGCCGTATAAAGTTCTAAAACCAGACTAAAGATTTTGTATATTTTTCTAAAAAAAATTTTATTATCAAAACAATGTCGTCTCATAATTTCGCAATTTCTTTGTTTTTTCACAAACTAGGGGACAAAATTAAAATTTCAGTTTTCAAACATGATAATGGCTGTGGCAAATAAATAAAATTTAAGGTTAAGATTGTAATTGAAGATTTGAAATGATTTTTAATCGATAGCTAATCAAAAAAGTGTTTTGTTTTTATAGCCGAAATGTTGTTTCACAATATTTCAGAATTTCGAAAATTTTCGATTATGAAAAATTTTGCCGAAAATCGATAAGATTGGCCTCCAAAGCTTTAATTAGGGGTTTAAAATTAATGCTGAAAATGTTGATTTTGATAATTTTTTTTGTTTTAAAATCATTTTTCTCTTAACAATTGTTTATTATTGGTAATAGAATTTGTTGTCCAAAACCTTGCGAAATTGGTTACTATGACAGCTGGCGAGGCGGTTAAATTTTTTTGGTATTAGTCAAAATACCATCTTCAGCTCTCTTAGCTGTACCTTTTCGTGCTAAAAATCGTGACAAAGAATTCTGCTATAATCTTTAAAATTATAAACATTCTAACAATTTGCCACAAATGTAAGACGTTTTTAAATATCAGTATGGCTTATCCGCTTTTTCTCTTGGTTCATTTAACTCACTTTTATACTAGGAAACTGACTGGTTACCAATTCCGTGAAACTGCGATTCTCACATTTCAATATTTGCCAAATATTCTTCAAATTACTAATGCCTGGTTCTCGGGTGCTCAAGACGCTTTTCTCCTTAACCTGTAAATAACTCAAATGCAATATAAATTCATTCGACATCTCCCTCAACTGTCCTTTGCGAATACTTACGTAATGTCTTACTTGAAAATCTAAAAACATTAAATGGATCCAGGTCTTCGGATTACGGGTTCTCATAGTGAAACAGGTCTTCGAATAGAGGCAATGGGGACCTCGTATTTGACAGGCAAAATGTAATTTGGCAACTTTTTTCGAACGCCTCTCTGCAAATTCATTGGAAACTTGTGTGTGTAATTGTCATCGAGAGGTAGAGAGAGGATTGATTGTATTTGATAGCATTGAGTGCGGAATGGAAACGGAAATTGAAGAAATTGTTATAGGTAAACACAGGGAAGTCAGGGGGGGACAGCATAAAGAGTCCATACAGCAGTGGTGTTATAAATATTATAATAATTAAAACAAAAATTAAATACATTACGGTTAAGGAGTTGCAGGTTAGAGGTGAAATGTGTAGTGCAGTGACGACGTGGTGTGTGGGTTTGTGTGCAAGAAAGAGAGAGAGAGAGAGAGGGAAACATAGAAAACAAATAAGAATAAAAAAGTACAAATTAAAAAAAAAAATACACATGCAATATTAAATTTAATATGTTGTAGTGTAAGGACGTTTCAAAAACAGTTTTCAATTCATGAAAGAGAATGACTTATTTTTTAAACAGAAAAAATTGTGTAAATTTCGTAAATTAATTCAAACTACAATATACTATTTCCATAAAAAATACTACTCTCAATTTTCATAATTTTCCTACCAAAAAATGTCTTTATTTTAGCAAATGCTGTTAGAATTTTTCTAACTGAAAATTATAGAATTTGAAAACTTTTTTATAAAAAATATTACTTCAGTTTTCTATAGAAGGAACTATCCATATTGCCTGAATACTCGTATAGCGAAAAAGTGTCCAAATTATTCTATAGAAAAAAATGTATACATTTTCTAGACTTTTCTGTAAAAAATTATGCAGTTTTGTTTTATAAATAGAATTTTTTTTTATAAAAAATGAACCAACTTTTTCTATTGAAATTGTATATCTTGTTACCATAATTGAGAGAAAATTGTCATACAAAAATGTGTTTACACTTCCTCCTAAGTCAAAAGTT
>JAHXMU010000536.1:48724-64280 GCA_019455685.1 Philornis downsi
GCTCCCAGTGTCACCGTGTTTGGATTGGTTTTCGTCGCCAAACGTATCTTATCGAAATGCTCCGCTACCAATAGCGGTCTTTGCTCCGCTAACTTTAATAGGATTTGCATTGTCGTACTAGCAGTTTCACTGTCATAGAGGAATTCACATAATGGCGATATACAGGATTCTAATACCAAAGGAGTCCTTTGGGCTATTAGCAAATATAATTGAAATACCGCCAGACGCTCTTGAGAGTCACATTCGGGCAATAGGGCCACCAGTTGTGGAGCGTGCGGGGACACCATATCGGGTGAGACTTCGTAGATCTGTGAGAGTACGCGGAGAAGGCCATAGTTGCCGGCCAATATGGAGTTCATAATAGAGTCCACATGAGGACTGAGAAGATAGGCATAGTCAATGGCGGCCAGCGAGAGATAACTTGCCAGATTGCGGGAGAGTTCACGGTTGCCTTTAGGGAGGAATTGGACCGCCACGGGCAGGGCTAGTTTCATAACCTCCTTTTTGTCATAATTCTGAAAAAAGGAAAAAATATGAGGTCAATTGGAAGTTAGTAAATAATATGAGATTGAATTATTTTTCCACTCCAAATTTGGGATGATTAAATTTTTTTTTTTGTAATGGAATACTCTAAGTAAGGCACTGGAATTAGTTTCTACTCCGAAGATAAAGAGTAGGAGAATGACAAAGAATGGAAGCCGGAGATTTTGGGAGTGAACTACTGTATATTTTGATTATAGAACACAATCTCAAATACAGCAGCATGAGGCATATAATCCATGGACAGGCTTGAGGCATTTATTACCACCTCTATGGATACGCTATTGCAATGTAACTCCTAACTTGAGAACGAATGATCTACTATTAGTTTCCATTTCAACTAAAGGCCACCAGATGCCCTCACTGGAGGTTCAACATCAATTAATTAGGTGGGGATTCAGTTTCACGGCCAGTAATCGTCAGACACTAGAGAAATTCACCGGATGTAGTTTTACAGGGAAACTTCTACCAATGTGATTCCATATACTCCATGGAATTGACCACTTTTAGAAATTAGAGAAAAAAGGTGCATATGAAACTCTTCCGTTTGACGTTGGTGAATGACCGTCCGTCTGAATTTATTTTTGGAAACTTTACATAACTAACGCTGTGCGGTATGTCGGATTCCTACTAGTTAAAATCACCTAATTCGTCATTTCTGCTACCTACGGGAATGTAATTCATGCTATTACGTCGCTGGATTGGAAAGAATTTATAAGTCTCTTCCTCTTTCTCCTATTTCTACTTTAATATTCCTTCGAGCCAGATAACGTCCTTGGTGTTCATTATTATGGAGGTTACTGATGATCTCAGTGTAGATTTGGATGTTTTTGGGTATGAAAGACGACCAGTCGTCTTAGATATGATGATAGTGTTGGGTTCAGAAAGTAATCCATTTGTTGAAGATGTGTATTGACTATGCCAACGACAAGGTATACCAAATTAATTAATTTTTCCATTCGATAATTGGTTCCAAAACCGACAGTCTGGTAAGGCTGCCAGTCAAATACTCTGTCATCTGAAGTGATTTATTTAGTGAAAAGTTTGCCATTTACATTTTACAACACGTAAAAATAGTTAAAACTTATTGCAAAAGATGTGATTCAAACGTGGGCTTTTAATCGAACAAAATTTTTTCAACCATTAAGGCTGCGTCAACGAAGAAAATAGTGGGATATGAGGCTCGGAAACCCCAGAAGTGATTGTGGAAAAGCCATTGCATCCGGAAAAAGGGACTGTTTGGTGCGTATTATGATCTAGAGGTATCATCGGGCCGTATTTTTTCGAAAACTACCTTAAAAGGATCCAATGCTGCAATCAATCATTTCATTTGGTACATAATTTAATTTAATTTAAGGTCCAAACTTTTTTATAATAAAATAAAAGTTTAATCGAAATCATAGCTTTATGTGTGTTATATTTAACTTCATTTGAAAACGAAAAATAGATAACCCTATAGGTGGGCGGTCCCAAAACTAGCTGACTTAACAAGGAAGATACAAAAAAGTTGGGAAAATTTTGTCTTTTAAATGTACGATGGGGACTGTGCCGCTTGAATTGTGAGAATGAAATTTGGCATAAAAATATCCCATAGGCATTGGCATGCTCAGTTAGAAATAGGACAGAAACGGTCTACTAGGAAAAAGTTTAAGCATGCGGGTATTGAACCCATCTTCGGAAAAATCAAAATTTGTCACTATTTTTGAATAATTCGGTCACTTGTTTGTTAAGCAAAAGCAATAAACTGTGGTTATACTTTTTAGCAAATACTAAAACAACAATTTTCCCTAAAAAGTGGGGTAAGTCAATATAAAGGGTGGCGCATAAGTAACGTTAACGGCGACTATATTGAATGCGTTCTTGTGCATCATTTGGTTTTAACTCGTGAACTAATTGCATCTTATGTGGGAAAAAATGTAACATATGTAAAATTCTTTGCAAAGACCGCCTTGACATCTCTAACTGCTGAGAACGTCACCTGGTGGAAGTTTCGGGGTTTTCCTTAATACTTGCTTGCACTCGAGCAATGGCCACTTAATTTCGAACAGCACGCGGAAGATCACAGACAATCCCTTGTTGCCCAAAACGCTAAACCAATCGGTAAATTGTTGGAACATTTCGAACATGAAAAAAATTTGGATATAATATTTGTGTCAGAATAATCGAATGCTGACTTTCAAAGTAAAATTGAACAACTTTGGTTCTTTGTTCTGTGCTGAGCCTTTCCATCATAAATTTCTCAAGTATTATTTAGTTAATTGTGTAAGGAGACGAAAAAAAAGACTTAAACAAAAAATTTATTCACTGATCAAACCTTAACGTTGCTTATGCGGCACTCTATATGTATATATGTGATAAGAGGGAATTTCTGACGCGCCCTCTTATCTTGCAATTGGCCAGCGCATCATCTACCTTATGGACCACAACTAGCAAAAGACGCCGAAATCGGTTCACTAGAAAAAATCTTGCTTCCATGACGACTTAATCCAGTTTTGAAATAATGGTAACTTTTAGCGTTTTTTCAATAATTGTACCATTTATTCATTAAATAAAGGCTATAAATATTGGTAATTAACAGAAAGAACTGATGTGTTAAGTACGGAAAGGAGTTGTTTATGACAACTCCACTTATCTGACGACAAGCTGGCACATTGTCCACAAGACTATGGGTAGGAATTAGTGGTGGTATGTAGATAAGCTTCGATCCGATCTACCTTATAGCGCCTGTCCAATTGTCTCCTGCGTGTTTTCGTAGCCAGAGTATCACCGATGAGGATGGCAACTCACCTAGATGTGACTATTGTAGCTCACATTATATTGTAGCTCCTAAACTTAATCATAAAACAACGTTCACACCAGTGAAATGTCTTCAAGTAAAAGCTCTAATTTGGGTCTTAATGACACCTTTGTAAAGTTTATCTATTAAGAAATTTTACACCATCCAGTATAGGTTTTGCGATTATCCCAGGAGATTATCTTTTGTGAGCCCACATTTTCATTGCATTTCATTTGAATTCTCATAAACTTACCAAAAATATACTCGATATAATATCGGCAGCAATTTTTGCATGAGGTGGATCCTCTTTATTGTTGCCGCTAGGTTGGAGATTCCATAATAGACATGTCTTCAGCAAACCAATCAAAGGTCCACAATAACGTTCTGCAGTCTTAGTTTCCCTTATGCAGGAGAGAACACGCGTCACGCAGATCTCTACCACGGACTGATCATTGTTGTTCTTTAAATAATCCGCCAGTGAAATGATTGCATTTATATCTGAAAGCTAACAGTAAGAAAAGGAAATGTGATTAAAGGATTAGCAAAGACATTAAGAGCAACACAACTTACCACATCTGGTACGTCGTTGACGATATCAGTGTCTGGCACTGAGAATAAATCACCGGCACGGGATAGATCACGTTTAGAGAGCACTTTTGTAAAGAGTTCATGCATTTTTGTTTGTGGGGCTCTCGCTCGCTCGCTCGCTCTTAAATAAACGCTGGCAAAAAATTACTATCAGTTGACATAAGAGTGGCAATGGGGCATAAAACATTGACAATCTCTCGTTGCTTCTTCGTCTCTTCTACTCAATGTAAGAGCAGTTCCATAATAAAATGCTAAAAATAAAAAGAGAAGCAAAAAATGAAATTCATATTACAATTTCTAAGGAAAACATTTTCGTAAATTTTTGCATTTAAGCATTAATGGTGAATCTCATTTGCAAATTGTTTTGTTAGATTTGTGGTCTTTCAAGAATTTCTAAATTTAAATTGTCGACAATGGTATGGTTGTAATTTTTTATTTTTGTTTTTGACAATGAATGACAGAAAAAAAACGAGCAGTTCTCAGCGGTTCTCACTCGATGGCATTTCTATTTTTGCCTGTTAGCAAGAAAGTGTCACTAGCTATGAGCGCCTGAGGAAACATGAGCACCAAGAGTTGTTCGTCGGACGATTCATTAAGATGTTCATTGTCAATATCTTTTCCACTTGTCCATATGTGTGACAACATTGTTAGTCGATTTTTGTTTTGGTCGATTGCCAATTTGTATTGACGTTCAACTTGCTGCCAGTTTGCCTTTGCATTCGTTGAGAGGGAACCAACCAACTGTATATCTATCTATCTATCTGTAGTTTAGATCCGCAGACATTAGATTGGTTTGTTGTTTCTTATCTTATCGCAAGTTTCAAGTTTGTTTTCACATTACATGATTTTGAAATTTGTTTTTTGTTTTGCCTTTTGCAAACTGATATTATTGGTCATGAAAATTAAAGGTTACACGCTGTTTGTTTTATGAAGAATAAACAAACTTTCTATCAACGACAAGTTTTCACTACACTTGATAAAAGATGGGGGGAATTCTTCATGATTTCAGTGAATTTGTTGGCATTTATTATGAGTTAATTGGTATGACCCACTGAGTGATTATTAACGAACCAGAGCGTAAATATTTGCGAAGATATGGCAAGCCCGGTAACGGAATTCCGGTTGACCATTTTTGCCACTATCTCTACACGAAAGTTGGTGGTGTGAAGCAGTGTAGAAAGAGGGAATGTAAACAAAACAGAAAACAGATGATATCTAATGAAATTCATGTATTGCAACTTTCAGTTATTGTTGTTCTACGGTCTTTGTTCCATTACATTTTTGGTTTATAATGTATCAAATGCCAAAATTCCTGTATTAAACAATTACAAGAAAATTAAATTAAAGACTAAGGAAAATGTCGCCAATGTTTACCTCAAACAACTCTGTATTAGTCTCAAACGTAACATTTTTCGTTCGGGAATTCCGTTTGAATTCAATACTGAGAAATGGAATAATGACAGGAAATGTGTGCAAAAGGATTATGAATATAATCTTCTAAAGGCAAATAAACAGAAGTTAATGAACAGGAATTAAGGGTTTTTATTAACTTTAATTTTTTAGTGTATTGTTTTGGACAATCTAGACAACTCGGCCATCCAGAACCCGGTCATATCTATTGCAAATAAATGCAAAGTGTGCACAATGACAGTTTGAACATCAGCATACATACAATCAAAATACATGTGATGCGCTCATTCCGCATTTTTTTCTTTTTTTTTTTTTTTTTTGTCTTAACTTTAATTTGCATTCCATGTCCATCCCGTCCGTCCATCTTTCGTCTGTCTGCCTGTCTTTTTTTTTGCTTAGGTAATGAAATTCTTATTTAAACAATGTCAACGTTGTTTGTACACAAAAATTCGCTCATTAAATTTAAAATGCATTTCACTCCTGTACGGGTATTCCCCCTTGACTGAGAAAATACACTGAACAAAACGGATATCCCAGTGCGTAATTGTTTACTAAATTGTTGTCAAAGGCATAGATGTGGGTTTATTGTTGGTCCGACGACTGACCAGTCATTCCTATAAATTTATGTTAATAAGAAATTTCGAATTTTCTATTTTTGTGTGGTAGACGGTTAAAATTAGAATGATTTGTTAGCGGTTATTCTGCGAATTATTTTCATTTTGTTCATTCATTAGAAACTGAGGTATTTTTATCTGTTGTTTGTGTATATGTGAGTGGGTGTGGGTTATGCCGTTGGTCGTTGTCATGACGGATTAGCCAAAATAATCATTTTAGTCGGCCCGGCGAGGCTGGTATTCGCCACGCTAATCCCACGTGTGTGTTTGTGAGGTGATTTGGAATTTGCTTCGGTTGGCCAAATGTTTGATTGGCTTGCTGCGAGGAATTTCTGTGAACATTGCGGGTATGCACACATATTAGATCCGGTTTAGTAGCAGGGTTACCGTTGCTTAACTGCTATTAACCTAAAATCACAGAGGGTCATTCCATGTTCGTCACGATTAACAATGTTTTTCTTTTTGACTCCCGGTTAAAATCATAAAATTTCGACACAAAATATATATTTTCTACTAAATTCTATAGCAAAAGTTGCAAAAATGATATTCAAAATCAGCTTTTATTACGAATATTGTTTCAAAGTTTTGAGTTTGAGTCCTTTTAGGCAGAGAATGGTATTTAACACCACCATATGAGTATCCATTTTTAGTTTTTAAGGAAAATTAAAAAAAAAAACACACACACACATAAAGCTATGATTTCGACGAAACTTATATTTCATTATAATGCTTGGACCTTTCCATTAGATGGCATTCAAATGACCGCCTCTGGATTAGTTTCAGCAGTGGATCCTTTTGAAGCTCACCCAGCGTTATTTACGAAAAATATCTTCAGACCATAAATCGCACCAAATAGTCACTTTTTCCTGATGCAATGGCTTTTCCACAATCACTTCTAGGTTCCCCAAGCCGAACATGTGACAATTTTGCTTGTTAACGTAACCATCAAATAAGAAATGAGCTTCATCATTGAGCAAAATCTTGTTCGATTGAAAGTTTTGACTATTTTTACGCGTTGTTCTGTTGATAAACGATTCATATTCGCAAACATTTCACTGAATAAAAAACACTTCAGATGACAGATATTCCCGAGGACATTGCCAAAACTAGCCGACTTAACAAAGAAGACACAAGAAAGTTGGGGATTTTTTTTTTATTTTTCAACATAATCTCATTCAATAATATCATAATCTCAGCTCGATACATTTTTCCCAGAGATATTCAAAAGCTTCTATACCCTGTTTTATTATAAACAGCTGTCAAACTCCAGACTCCACCTCTTCACTATTGGCAAATCTTTTAACACCGAGGCATTTTTTAAATTTGGAAGTAGAAAATAGTCTGAGGAAGCAAAATCTGGCGAATAATAATTTCCACCTCACAGTTGAAGTGTGAACTGAAGCATAGCATTGGTCTATATTGCCATGTTCTTTGGTTCACCTTACATACAAATTTTCCGCAATGCCAAAAATCTGTTATTCCGAAGCGGAACACAGTAATTTATAATAAGTAAGTTCAGTAAATTATAATTTAATTTCTTTAAAGTGCGTTAATTCAGAGTATTTATTGATAAGAACATAGCGAATTACCACGCCCCTTTTGGCACTTGGCAGAATTTCGCACCAATGCAAAAGTTAGTTAAGGGAGTTATATAAAAATCAGTCCACCAGGCCGAAATTTCTTTATTAGTTTTATTACTCCTTGTTTCATATTAATCTCAAAATTTTGATTTCCTTTATGAATCATCCTTAAGTCTATTCTTAAATATACTTTCAATGGACGTAGATGGATCTTCCAACAGGACTCTGCTCCTGCTCACAAAGCTAAAACCACGAAGGAGTGGCTCAGAGTCAATATTCCTGGCTTTATAGCAGCAGAAGATTGGCCATCAGGGAGTCCAGATCTCAATCCAGTGGATTATGCTTTGTGGTCAGAATTGGAGAATATGGCTTGCAAGACTCCCCACAGAAGTTTGGGAAGCCTTAAAACAGCATTAACCAGAGCAACGTCCTCGATCTCCATGGAAATCGTACGTGCGGCTATAGCCCAATGGCCACACCGTTTGAAAACTTGTGTTAAAGCAAAAGGCGGCCATTTCGAGTGAATATATTTTTTTTAATAACCAATATTGTCTTCTAATAAATGAAATAATTTTGAATACAATGTGAATATTGGTTTTGTTTTTATCGTGTTTTATATTTGTAACAGAACATATGGCAGGACTAGGTATATAAATGTACATCCTTTTGAGCTGTGTTGTGTTGAAGAAGAAAATACAAGATTTTCTTTTTATTGAAAAGGCCCATTGGAAATGCTGTTTATCATACATCTCCCCTAACTTCAATTTTAAACTTCAATATTAAACAAAATTAGTTTTCATTTTATTTCATTTGCTTGTTAGCCAAATCAATAAAAAAAAGTCATTGTCGAATGCACAAATTATTCATATTCATAACATTCACTTTAAATCAATATAAATCGAGATACTGCTAATTTAACGTACAAAAAAACAAAAACGACATCGAATTAAAAAGCAATAAAATACATAAAATTATATGAAAGGTAGACGCGATTGCTTATGCGTCCGTCCCTGTGGCCAACAATGACTGGAACACCTTAAAAACAAGGTAAAAGAGTTACGGCTATAAACTCCACAACGGGTAAGGCAACCAGTTAATGTACTCGTATATTATGCACACTATTTTCACGCAATGCAGACGGAGCTTGAAATTAACTATTTCAAAAAAGATTGCCATGCTTATTTTTGAACATTTACTGGAGTGATGAAAATCTCTGTTTTCGGTTTATACGTTCCGTGCTAGTCTGTAACAGGGGAAAAATGGTATTTATAGATCTCCAACGGTGCCGATCTGATTAAAACATTTAAAAAAAAACTGAAAAATATTTCTTCATAACATTTTTATTTGATTCGGAATATTTGCTGCAGTCATGAATTTAGAACTTCATTTAAGATAAATTTGTAATAGGCACAGTCGATTTATTCTTTTATTAGCAGTTCCTGATGTTTCTAAGAACTTAATCTCTCCGTAGTTAAAAATGTTTTTGGCCAAAATGCACAGCAAGAATTGGAATTACTTATTTATTATTTATTGGAATTTATAAAGGGTGTCCCAACAAGAACGCCAGGTTTAAATTTGGCGCCATTCGAAGTGTCATTGTTTGACATTTGAACAATTGTTGTTGTTTGCTAATAGAAGGTACGATGTTAGTAAAAATGGAGCGCTACACGAATGAACAACGCATTCTCATTGTGAAATTGTTTTAGCAAAATGGTGAAAGTTTTACGGCTACAGTTCGCAAATTGCGATCAATTTGGGGTCACAATAATGCTCCAAAAGAGTCAACTGTAAAGAGATTAATGAATAAATTTGCCCAAACTGGGTCTGTTAATGATGTAAAGACAACAACGCGTCTTCGACCAGGTCGATCGACCGAAAATGTCGCAGCTGTACGTGATAATGTCGCTCAAATTCCATCCACTTCTATTCGACACCGAGCTCAGCAAATTGGTGTCTCCAAATCCACTATGCACTTCAGGCGGGAATGTTGCAAGAAACCATTTTATAACCATAGCCAAATTCATTCCGGAAGTAAGAAAATTGATGTGGTAGGAAAAAAATTGCCTTATGATTGAATAAACTATTAAAAAATAAACAATTTTCGGATGCAGTAATATAATTAATTTTTTAAGTTACTCCCCTAATTGTGAAAGCGGTTGTTTAAAATATTAAAAAAACGAATTTTTTCCTGGAAAACGGGTAAATTCGATATATGTTATGTATGAGAAGGAACATTTTTGTCACGCTCACTTTCACTGGCGATGAGACGATACATCGCTCACGATACCAAGGACCAAAGACATCACAAGTGGTTAAAATTATTCCAATAGGAAAAAACTAGCTAAAGCAAGGTGTAGAACCATCTTCAGAAGGATGATTAGTTTTCAGTATTTTCGTAACAATTATAGAATTTTCTGAACTATAAAAATTAACATGTAACATTTACTATCGTTAGATACGGAAGGGAACTATACCAATATACCTATATATACGATTAGAAGGAACCGCCAGCTTGCGGATATGTTTATTTAAAATGCTAGAAATACGACTTTTCTCAGGAAGAACGAGATAAGTCGATAAATCCTGTACGGCATCCCTCTGCCTATTTAACATTATTTTAGTGAGCATTGATTGTCTGATAAGATTGCTGCCAATAAAGAAACGATTTTTCTATTTTCCAGAGAGACACTTTTCTTATAAAGAATGTCCTATACGGTTATTATTTTAAATGTAGTTTTCTAAAACAAACTGTGAATATAGTTTGTAAAAGGAAGGATTTTATTCAAAATGTTTTTCGTGGACATTGCAGTTTGAACATGTTTCAAGAGAAAAAATCTATGGAAATCTTGTATGCAATAACATTTCAAAAAATTTGTTACGAAAACATTTATTGCATTTTTTGGCACCTACCTATCCTATTAAAGGCTTTATGATCAAGTTTTTATAAAGGGTTCTTTGGAAGAATTTTCTGTAAAAGTTTTTTTTTTCTTTTTGAAGACTTTAGTCATTAATTATTAAGATCTTTGGTTATAACTGGCCGTGGCACTGTGAGTGATAGATTTCACTATCACACACATTATCAGCTGGTCAATGCCCGATACAACCATCCAAATATTTTCGAGGGGCGATAACTTGGAGACGTAGACAAATACTTCAAGTAGTCAGTCATGGGGACCAGCATATATGAAAATAGAATGCCAGTAGGCTCTCTGAATGAGAGCAGCTCTATAACCCAGCAAAAAAGTAGATATTTTCCAAAAACAATCACATTTTCAAGATTTCTAAAGATGGAGTCCATGCATATTTATCGCTTCCATGGAAGCAGTTTTTCATTTATGATTCTAAGCAATTATAAATATATTAAATATGTATATATATGTATATGTATGTATGTATATGTGCATATAATATGTATATATATTATATTAAATATGTTCGAATAAAGTACTCCAAAAACTATTTTTGAAAGAACATATTAATACTTGTGTGCTCAGAAGAAGTAATTTTTGGTAGTCGACTTAAAGAAGCTTCTTTAAAAAGTTTTTGAAAAAAATATATTTAACCTCTTTTATATGACGACCGATATGTTAAGTTTATCATTCTATGTGTAAAAACTACAAAAACTCAGAGACAAAATAAAGTGTAAACATTTTTATGTCGCTAAGAATGAACTGCAATCTATGGGTAGAGGATGTAGAAACTTCGGCCATTCTAATTCAGTGCCCGTCTACTGGTTTTTTTTATAGGTTATCATTCTATTTGTAAAAACTACAAACACTGAGAGACAAAATAAAGTATAAGCATTTTTATCTCGTTAAGAATGGACTTCAATCTATGGCTAGAGGATGTACAAACTTCGGCCCTTCTAATTCAGTACCCGTCTACTGGTTTTTTTTTTTTATAAGTTATCATTCTATTTGTAAAACCTACAAACACTCAGAGACAAAATAAAGTATAAGCATTTTTATGTCGTTACGAATGGACTGCAATCTATGGGTAGAGGATGTACAAACTTCGGCCCTACAAAATATTAGGTGGCCTTCTAATTCAGTGCCTGTCTACTGGTTTCTGCGGCAAGTTTTTTTAAGAAACTGAATTTTAATATAAATAAAATTACAATACAAATAATACAATTAAAAGTCACTTCTTCGTATAATGAAAATTTGACTTGAATTTCATTACATCATTCGTCATTCATGAATATAAAGGGAAGATGTTGTATAATAAAAAAGTGTTTCCCTTTCATGACAGCCCAAGGTAACTTCGTTGGTGTTTATGAAATTTTGCATCACTTCCCTATCACAAGTTGTGATGAATATTCGCTTCTTTGGATGCACTTTTTTGCTGGGAACCCATTCTTTGCAATTCTATTTCATTATTCTATCATTATTTTTGATAAAACTTTTAAATGTGTTTACATAGGGTGATTTTTTAACCGTACTTTTTTTTCTAAAAATCAAATAAAACACTCCAATTTGCATCATGTATTAAAATTTTGTATTGGAATCTATAAATTGGGTTTTCCCATTTAATTTTTAAAGATAATTTCATGTAAATGTTGTCCGCGACTCCGTCTCATTCGGTTTCTTCCATTCGGAAGGCCCAATTTTCCGTCACTTTTTCGAGCATTTCGGCCTGTATTCCACGAACAACGCATGTTATGTTATCCTGTAAGGCTTCAGTGGTGTTCGGCTTGTCCACATAGACTAACGGCTTGACATAACCCCACAAGAAATAATCAACGCAAGATCTTGGGAGCCAACTCACAGGGCCAAATCGAAAGACAAGCTGCTCACCAAATTCATCCCTCAACATATCCATTGTCTCACGAGCAGTGTGGCATGTTGTATCGTCCTGATGAAACCACATGTCAACCAAGTTCAACTCAGCTAATTGGGGCAGAAACAAATTCCTTGTGGTTGAGAAACACCTGTCCAATCGCTGAGAACGGCGACGAATTGACATTTCACGATTCATTAACACTGGTCGCTACCGCTGCAATATTTTCTTCGGTACGAACTCTACAGGTACGCATGCGAGTCGATAGTTTTATGTCCAACAAAGTAAATTTGGTGCGAAACTTGGAGATAACAGCACGAATTGTTAATTCACCAGGTCGATTATGACGACCATAAAATGGTCGTATCAAACGATGCTTATTTGCCACAGAGCACGAATTTTGATAATAAATTTTGAACGATTTGCAATTGTTGCTCGTTTGTTTTTCCATGATAAAATGACAGAGTGTACTGTACACTTTTCACTTGGACAGATGACTTTTGGACGCCATTACCAACCAGTGCTGCCAACCTGAAAAACTTAAATCTTAAAAAATCACCCTATAAAATACTGCTTCCCTCCATGACAACTTTACATATATTGTCATTCAAATTGAGGAAAATGTTACCCACGAATTTCTTCATTTTTCTGAAATCTTATTTATCTGAACGAACCTTTTTTGTTAAACACGGCGAAGACATGTCGGACATGCTTAAATTGCATGCGGGAGTACCTCAGGGCAGCATTATTGGTCCTACCTTATATCTGATTTTCACTTCGGATCTATCCACAGAAGAAGGGACTCTTATCGGAACGTTTGCAGACGATACAGCTGTTTTTGCCACTGACGTCAACCCAAATCAAGCATCTAGAAAATTGCAAAAACATTTCGATACCATAACAAAATGGCTGCAGAAATGGAGAATAAAGGCAAACGAAATGAAATCGGTTCAGGTAACGTTTACACTTCGGAAAGGATGTTGCCCTCCCGTGTGTATTAATAATGTTGAAATACCTCAAGCAAATGATGCAAAGTATCTAGGCATTTATTTGGACAGAACACTGACTTGGAGAAAGCATATATTTACAAAAAGACTGGCCTTGGGGCTCAAACTAAGATCCTTAAATTGGCTTTTGAATGGCAAATCCAAATTATCCCTAGATAACAAATTAAAAATCTATAAATGTGTCTTAAAGCCCGTATGGACATATGGAATATTATTATAAAACAATATTATCATAAAACTTTTAAATGTGTTTATACTTTCACAAGCTTTTATACCTTAATTTATAGCGAGTGAGCAGCTTTTAAACTTTATTCGATACGAATACTTTTTGTATTATTACAATAAAGGGTTTTCATGAAATGTTAAAAATGTTATATACCGAAAAAATTGAGCATTTGAATGTATACGGCAACTCTAGTGCAAGTAAAGCGCTAACCTTATTGACGGTTGTTGGCTGATGACTTTTAAAACCGCTCATAAATTTAAAATAAAGATTTCGAACTAAATTTGCGGAACTATTGAATGCATGATTGAGTAAAAAAATAAAAAACCAGTGAGAAAATGTCGGAAATCAAGATTTCTGGGGATTTTTAAAGACAACACAAGACTTGTATAACTTTTTGATTTAATACGAATGTAATAAATTAAAATGAAATAAAAAAATAATTTTTTTTTGCATATTCATCGCCGTTGCCAGCACCATCACCATCTTCATGATGATGATCATCATCAACTTCTTTTCATCGCCAACTTCATGATCATATCATCGTCATCATTATTGTCATCATGACAAAGTTACTTTATGGGTATCTTGAATGTGAACAATAACAGCAATAATAACAACTATAAAACGCAACACCAGAAATGGTGATTGACTTCCGGTTGTTTCATAAGTTTCGAGCTGCGCACTGAGAAAGCAGCAAACCCATACAAAATAAGGAAATACAAATTATCATCTCAAATTTCGGATACTATTATTATTACGTATTAATGTTTGCTATTATCATTAAAGTTATTGTTACTTTTGGCATTTGTACTCGTATTGTAAATGCAAGAATACGAAACTGTTTGCATATTCAATGATGTGGTAAACAGAGTTTTAGGAAGCGAACAATATCTAGAATAGTGATATTTATTTATGCGATGACTATAGAGAAGGAGAAGTTTATATGGACTTCATCATGGATAGAGGTACATAGAATCAGGAACGATTCCAAATTAAGTGGGCGTGGCTGGGCAAGTCGTCTACTTTGCTAATTTTGAAATATATTTACAGTATTTTCCAATAATTTCAGTCAAAATTGGAACGGCGGCTTTGAAAAAATTGTATTTGAATTGGAAAACGACCTCTTCTCCTAACGTATAGATGGTGCCAGTAGTTTGAAAAAAATTATATAGGCGAAAAATGACAATATTATAAGACATATATTTTCGGTTTTAAGGCGCCACGTTGTTTAGTATTTTTATTTGAGCCATCAAAAGTAAACGATCTCAGTGAATTTGTAAACATGGAAACAATTGGTCCCCATTATGTAATTCAATATTTCAATTTAAAAGGTCTCAGTTCAACTAATATTAAAGCTGAACTAAATTCTACTCCGGGGGAGTCTGCTCCTTTGTTTACGACTGTAAAATATTGGATAACAGAGTTTAAACGAGGCTGTACGAGCTGCTGCAACGAACACCCTACTGGTCGACCAATTGAGGTAGTTATTTCACACGGTTAAGAAAATCCATAAAATGTTATCGGCTGAATGTGCGTGAGCTAGCTGAAATGATAGGCATTTCAAAAAGTGCTGTATATCGTATATTGACCGAAAATTTGAAGGTGAGAAGTTTGTGCGCCGTGAAAATGTTTCAGTAGAGCGTTTGGCGATGTTTCACCGCAATAAAGCCAAATTTTAGCGTCAATTTATAACCATAGATGAGACGTGGGTCCACCACTTCACACCCGAAACAAAGGAACAGTCAAAGCAGTGGACTGGGATGGAAAAATCGTGTCCAAAGAAGGCAAAGACGGTTCCATCTGCTGGCAAGATCATGGCGTGTGTTATATGGAATAATCCCATATTTTTATTAATTATCTTCAGAAAGGAAAAAAACGACGGAAAATCAACGTCGAATATCATGCTAATTTATTGCAGCGTTTAGGTGATGAAATTATGGGGAAAGACCTCATTTGGAAAAAAAAAGACGAAGACAGTTCCATCTGCAGCAAGATCATGGCGTCTGTTTTATGGAATAATTCCATATTTTTATTAA
>JAHXMU010000536.1:64476-83789 GCA_019455685.1 Philornis downsi
CGACGGAAAATCAACGTCGAATATTATGCTAATTTATTGCAGCGTTTAGGTGATGAAATTATGGGGAAAAGGCCTCATTTGGCGAAAAAGAAGGGCGAAGACGGTTCCATCTGCAGCAAGATCATGGCGACTGTTTTATGGAATAATTCCATATTTTTATTAATTATCTTCAGAAAGGAAAAAACGACAGAAAATCAGCGTCGAATATTATGCTAATTTATTGCAGCGTTTAGGTGATTAAATTATGGAAAAAAGGCCGCATTTGGCGAAAAAGAGAGTGTTGTTTCATCAAGACAATGCTCCAGTTCACACATCCACTATTTCGATGTCAAAAATTTATGACTTAAAGTTTGAATTGTTTCACCATGCACCTTATTAGCCAGATTTAGCTCCTTCGGACTATTTTCTATTTCCAAATTTAAAAAAAATGGCTTGCTGGTGAAAGATTTGCCAACTATGAAGAGGTGGAGTCTACGGTTGTTGGCTATTTTAAGGAGTTTGACAGCTTTACTATAAACAGGGTGTAGAAGCTGTTGAATATTGCCAGAAAAAGCACACCGAGCTGAGAGAAGATTACGATGAAAAATAAATGTGTTTTCTTTTTTAGGTTTTGGGACCGTCCTCGTAATCTATATAATGTAAAAATAATTTTGGATATTTTGATTGAAAGACTGCAAACGAATGAATTTATTTATGATCCAAGAAGAAAATAATACGAATTGCAACATGATTTAGAAATCAACAGCCAGTGAGAGACGAGACTAAGCGTTCAGAGACTAAATGTTCAGATAAAATAGAAACGGAGCCCGAAACCACCCCATTGAAGTTCACTTTTTATGTGACGCAGTATGAGTGTTATGTAAACTAATATGTGTTCACTTGCAATGAAACTTTGGCAATTTGCTAATCACGAACCTGGGATAAATTGAAGGATTGGTGATGATAGTACGAGATATAGCACTATTTGAGTGCTTGGTTTTTCTTTAATATACAAACAATTCCAAAGCACAAAACACTGCTGTTACTGCCAGTGGTTTTCGATGGTTTTTGAGTCGTTACCAAAAATAAAGACGCGTCAAAGATAAAACAGAAGGATAAAGCTTTCTCATATAAAGCAAATCCGGAACTTTGGTTAGAAAAAATCGTAGCTAATTTTCAGAAATTTTAAACAAAACTATATGTAGGAAATCATCATCTTAGTGTAGATGTTTATAACAATGTAGTTTTCTGTTTGCAATAACATTTTCTCAGTAGGTCATTGTCGATATAATACAATTTATATATATATAATTTATATATAATACATAATTGCCGGTGAGCGAAATTAGTTTTCTTAGAATTACTTTTCTATTTTGAAATTTTGTCACGAATGTGATGGATTTTGTCATAACTTTTTGTTTGCTATTTTCAGTTAAAACCGTCATTTAACTTGAAATATTAATCTGAAATGTATCGCCATATGAATATAATTTAAATTTGTACAGAACTAATAACCTACTAGCTTAAGCTTCGGTGTTTTTGCAGTACTGTTTTTTCGCTTTTGTTTTGTAGAGAAGTCTTTATAACAATTTGGGTCAATTGCCCGTCGCCGTGTTAGTAGATTTGTATTGGAAGTGTTGAGTTTTTTGTTTGTTTTATTTTTCTTTACATTTGACATTCATTCTCCAAAGAAACACGTTTCACATTTTGTATTTGTGATTTATTAGAGCACTTTTTCTAATCACAGTCATCTGCTGGGATTATGTAGCGTTTTTGGATTTTGAACTTGAATTCGTAATTAGCGGATTTCAAACTAAATTACAGTTTAAATTCATAATATGAAACTAATGCAGACCTCGTTAGAGTAGTAGCGATGGTTTTAGACTGATTTTTCTCAAGGCTTTCGTCTGTGTGGTGGTAGGTTTGGTTTGGTTTCACGATTGCGCCGTTTCAATACTCAGTGGTTCCTTTTGTTCTTTGAGGGTTTGTTTGATTGGTTGGTCAAATGAAAGAACTGGTTTGTATAGAGACATTTTGCAGTTGTTGTGTACCCTACGAGCTGGTGTATGTGTCAAAAAAAAAAAAAAAACAACAAAATATACAACAACAAACAAATGGCAGCTCGTGAGTTGTGCTTCGAATTAGATGAAATTGTTGTCATTCCAGCAAATAGATGTGAGCTTGAATTATGAAATTTCCAATGTTGCAAAAGAAAACAACATGAAATTAGAGTTCGGAAACAAAAACGACAAAATCTATTTTCGAATTATTTTTATGCGTTGAATGCGAAGTGAGCTCAGAATATTCCCATCGCCGTTTTCTGATATCTTACATCCTTTGGGTCCCATATTTTTAACTCTAATGGAATCACTCAATACAATTTTTAAGGAAACATTTTAAAATTAAAAAGAAATGTAATGTATAACTATACGATTTAAAAATTAACTTCCATTCATCATCGTGATTTAAGAAGACAAACTATAAAATAATAAATAAAGTTATGATTAAAACACTAAAATATTTCAAAAAAGGTAAAAAATAAAGTTGTTTTATAAAAAAACCCCTATTTTAGGTTTTTTTTTTTCTAGACTTTGCAACATTTTGTTTTAAAATTTGCTTAACTTAGGAAAAGTATTAGTATTAACATGAAAAAGAAACTGTAGATTTTTGTGGGTAAAAGTATTTGCTTTAAAAATTTTGAAACATTGCGATAATTTTCTCACAATTTAATTTTTATTTAACATTTTTTTTTTCAAAATTTAATTTAATCACTGAAATATTTCAAAAAAGTTAAAACAAAAAACCCTATTTTAGTTTTCTCTAATGCTTATTGTTTTCTTTAAAATACAATTTTGGTAAGAAAGAAGTTGAATACGAAAAATCTAAATTATACATTTTTTGTTTCGAAATTTTCTTAACGTAGGAAATGTGTATGAAGAAAAAAATTTAGGTTTTTGTAAGTAAAAGTATTTCTTTTAAATTTTTTGAAACATTGCGATTATTTTCCCACAATTTAATTTTGATTTAAATTTTTTTTTGAAAAATTTCATTTTAATCACTGAAATATTTCAAAAAATTTAAATTAAAAAGCCCTATTTTAGATTTCTCTAATGCTTATTGTTTTCTCTAAAATTAATTTTTGCAGTTTTGGTTTCCAAATTTTCTTAACTTACGAAAAGTGCAGTATTAATATGAAGAAAAAAATTTAGGTTTTTGTGAGTAAAAGTATTTCCTTAAAATTTTTTGAAACATTATTTTATAACAATTTAATTTTTAATTAATTATTTTATTAATTATTATTATTTTTTTAATTTGTTTAATTATTATATTCTCACAATTTAATTTTTATTTAAATTTTTTTTTCAAAATTGTATTTTAATCACTGAAATAATTAAAAAAAGTTAAACTAAAAAAAACCCCTATTTTAGTTTTCTCTAATGCTTATTGTTTTCTTTGAAATACAATTTTTCTGTAATTTATATTTTTCGTTTCCAAAAATTTGGAAAAGTGTAATATTAATGTGAAGAAAAAAATTTAGGCTTTTGTAAGTAAAAGTATTTCCTTTAAATTTTTTGAAACATTGCAATAATTTTCTCACAATTTAATTTTTATTTAATTTTTTTTCATAATTTTATTTTAATCACTGAAATATTTTAAAAATAGCTAAAAAATAAATTTGAAATAAAAAATAACCTTGTTTTAGTTTTCTCTAATGCTTATTGTTTTCTTTAAAATTCAATTTTTCTAGACTCTACATTTTTCGTTTTAAAATTTTCTTATCTTAGGAAAAGTGTAGTATTAATGTGAAGAAGACACTTTAGGTTTTTGTGAGTAAAAGTATTTGCTTTACATTTTTTGAAACATTGCCATTATTTTCTCACAATTTAATTTTTATTTCAATTTTTTTTTTCAAAATTTTATTTTACTAAATTTCACATTTTATGTAAATCATTTTTTTTAATAAGAATTTGTTTCTTCTATTTTTTTTTAATATTTCAATTTTCTTTCGTAATCATACATTTCTTGAAATCAATGTTTTTAAAATATTTAGTTTTTTAAAAATATCGCTTCTTTTTAAATGACACTTTTGAACGATTTTATATCTTTTTTAAATTTATTTTTTTTTATTTGAAAAATTTCTCGGTGTCACATTTTTCTTTTTTTTTAATTTAGATTTCTTTAAAAATTTTTGAATATTCAAATTTGTACAAAATTGTGTTTTTTGGGGAAAGACATTTAATTTTGCCGTTTTAAACTTATTTTTAACGTGAATACCATTTGAATACCGTTCTTAAAACATCTTGAAATATTTTTGTAATGGCTCTTTTGAATGATTTTGTCTCTTTAATATTTCGTTTCTTTTTTAAACTTGTTTTTTTCTTTAATATCATGACGTTTTACATTTTAGGTTTCAATTTTTTCAAAGATTGTAAATTTTCAAATTTTTACAAAAGTGCCATTTTTGGAAAAAGGCTGAAATTTTTTCCTCTTAAACTTGCTTTTTACTTAAAACTTGTTTAAATATTCTTTTTAAAACGTTTTTCTTCATATTATCTGTTTTGAAAAACTATGTAAATTCCTGCTTTTACATTTTTTTTTAAGTTTTATTGTACAAAAAATTTAAAAATTTTTAAAACATTATTTTCAAAATTTCGTAATATTTTCATAATTTATCGATAAAATTTTAAATATGTAAAACTTAAAATTTTTAAAATATTTAAAAAGTGTTTATTTTGAACGCACTTAAGAACATTTTTAAATTATATACATATAGGGTGATTTTTTAAGATTTAAGTTTTTCAGGTTGACAGCACTGGTTGGTAATGGCGTCCAAACGTCATCTGTCAAAGTGAAAAGTGTACAGTATACTCTGCCATTTCGTCATGGAATGACGAATGAACTACCACAACGTCTAATTTTTGGTGAATAGGCCTTACAAACGCTCAACGAAAATCCGCTGTTTTATCGAAAAATAGTGTTCAGCGATGAGGCTCATTTCTTGCCAAACGGATACGTACACAAGCAAAGCTCTCGCATCTGGAGTGATGAACAGCCGCATGCCATACATGAATTACCGATGCATCCCGAAAAAAAGGACAGTCTGGTGTGGTTTATGGGCTGGTGGCATTATCGGTCCATTTTTCTTCAAAGACGGCCGTGGAAGAAACGTTACCGTCAACGGCGAATGATATCGAGCCATGATACTCGATTTTTCTTAGCCCCAATTGTCTGAGTTGAACTTGCTTGACATGTGGTTTCATCAGGACGATGCAACATGTCACACTGCTCGTGAAGCAATGGATATGTTGAGGGATGAATTTGGTGAGCAGCCCAACTCGGATATTGAGAGGCACTTGCAAAACCTGTTTTCAGGTTGTTTATATTCAGCACGTACGAATGGTTTGAGAAAGTTATTTGTTATTTTGATAGAGTCTCTATATTTTCATAAAGCTCCTATATAACAATACGGCTTCCAAACGTTGGTTTACATAAAAATTCGATCAATATGTTTAAAATATTTTCAATTTTATTTTTTTAACTTTTTCATGTATTTTTCTTTGTTCTTTTTAAATCTCGCATCCAGTTAAGATTCATTTCTGTTAATCACCTTATAACTTTTAATTTTTAGATATTGTATCCACACAAACGTAATCCTCGAGTTTCATATTACAAAATAAATTTGTTTCCTAAGTTCCAACATTTTAACTCCTATGCTGTGAAGTCCAAGTATGGGTTGCAACATTTCGTTACATTACACATTTGTTGGATCGAAAGAGGGATGAAATTGATAACTCCCAAAGAAATTTGCTCTCAACCATAATTTTGTAAATCTTGGAAATCCGTCTTTCAAACGAATTCATGTAGGATTATCCATTTTCCGTTTTCAGCTAAAGTTAAATAAAACACACGTAAAGCTGTGATTTCAATGAAAATTTCATTTCATTATAATGCTTGGATCTTGGCATTATGTACGAAATACAATGCCATTCAAATGAACCCCTCTGGATTGGTTACAGCAGTAGATCCTTTTGAGATATCTAAAGCGTCATTTTCGACAAAATACGGTCCAATCACTTCTCCAGACCATAATGCGCACCAGACAGTCACTTTTTCCGGCTTTTCCATAATCACTTCTGCGACAATTTTGCTTGTTGACGTAACCACAGAGTGAAAAATGAGTTTAATTTTGTTCGATTGGAAGGTCATGTTTGAATCACCATTTTGGTAGTAAATTTTAACTATTTTTACGCATTCTTCGGTTATTAAACGGCTGCCATATTTGTAAATGGAAAAACTTTCACTAAATAAATTGCACTTCCAATGACAGGTACTTAACGGCTGACAGACTGTATGGCAAAAGCGGTTTTGAAACCACTAAAATTTGCCATAGTGTCTTAAGTAACACTACACCATTTCTAATTGAAAGTCGAAGAATTCTATTTGAAATTCGAAACACATCAATTAAAGATCAAAATTTCCATTTGAAAGACATCAATTAAAAACCAAAATTTTCATTTGAAATTCAAAAGGCATCAATTGAGATTCAAAATTTTCAATTGAAATTCAAATGGAAAATATTGAGATATTATTTTTTAGTAATAAAATCTCTTAGTCTGTAATTTTTTTTATTGAATTTTCAAGTTTGAGCGCATCTTTTTGAAGAAGTTATATACATAGTTTTCTTTGCTAAGTACAATCACAATAAGCCATCATTATTGAATAGAGTGTATTGCGGTCGAAACTACCAATTATTTTTCTAATTTTAATTGACGTGTTCTGAATTTCAATTGTTGTGTTTTGAATTTCAATTGATGTCTTTTGAATTTCAATTCATGAGCTTTGAATTTCAATTGATGAGTTTCGAATTTCAATTGACGTGTATCGAACTTCAGTTCATGTTCTTTGAATTTCAATTGACGTCTTTTGAATTTCAATTGATGTCTTTCGAATTTCAAATGGAATATTTGAATTTCAATTGATGTCTTTTGAATTTCAAATGGAAATTTTGATTTTCAATTGATGTGTTTCGAATTACAAAAAAAATTTTGAATTTCAATTGTAATTCTTCGAGTTTTAATTCGAAATGGTGTAGAAATATTATTGCGAAAAATGATAGCAAATAGCAAAGATGGAAGCAATTGCTTTTTTTTATACTAATCGATAGAAATAATCGGAATAAAAATTAGAAACATATGCGCTAATTCTAATATAGTTTCTTTAGAAATATGCATTTTAGACTTTGGATCACTTTCAGCCGAATTGGGTGACTTTTTGGCGAATTGCATATCAAATGATAATCAAAATTAGCTGGCCTGTGATATCCAAATTTCTTGATGCCTCCTGTAATGTCCAGCTCTCAGGCTACCGAATTGATGTGTTGTATCATTGATGTTGTTTGTTATTGTGCATAAATTGAATGCTGCGGCCCACTTTCACAGTCCGACTTTGCACTTGTCTAATTTTACGCCTATCCACTTAGCTTTTGTACTCATTTAGTCATTATTTAAACTAAAACCAGGAATTAAACATAATAACTTTTATTAAGATTTTGCAACCATAAGCAATTGCCTTTTTTTTCATAGCAAGCATATTTCTCACATCTTCTCTCTCTCTTACTTTAGTTTTGCTTTATAGGCATTAACCTGAATACTAGCGCACAATCTCGCAGAGAGATCTTAACAGTGAGTTCTACCTTATCCGAGTACTTATAAAGAGTGTTAACTGATCACAAGTAACTCTTGTCTTCTCTTGTGCCTCTCTGTTGATCTCACAATGTGTTTATAAATTTCTTGAGTATGCTTGAACGCACATTCGGAGATACAATTTACTTGTTTATCTAAACACAGTTAGTGTCTTTAGGTTTGTTTTCTTTTGTTTTCTTTTATAATACAAATGAAACTACAATTGGTTTTTGTGACCACAAAAGGTGTGTATGAGAACAGTATAGGGGTGTATTGTGGTAACAATAGAGTTGCCACATGTATTAATATATTTTTGGTAAAGAAAGTGATGATATATCGTTGAAGCAAACTCTTGTAATGTCATTCTGGGTGAATTTTATTATTTTACATACCAAAAAGGTGCTAATAAAGGGTGTCCCAACAAGAACGCAAGATTTAAATTTTAAATAAAACACAGATATTTAAAAAAAAAATTGTGAAACTTTAACACATCGGGGAGATGGTCGCCGCGGAACGAAATTTTCAATGACCGTTTTGCATAAATGCTGCTTTCTAGACTAGAGCCGTCGTCGGCTTATTCGCGTAAACCATCGACTTCAAAAAAACCCCAAAGAAAAAAGTCTAAAAACCACATGCCCTCCACATTCATTTCTTCAAATCTAGGCACGAAAAAACTGGTTATCATTTCACGATACCGAACACCATTGACTGTTTACGCTTGACATGCCTCATTTTCATAAAAAAAGGCCCAATGATTCCTCTAGCCCAAAATCCACACCACACAGTGACACGTTGAGGATGCATTTGCTTCTCGTAAATCACTCGAGGATTTTCCTTACCACAAATGCGACAATTATGCCTATTGACGAAGTCATCAAGATGGAAATGGGCCTCGTCACTGAAGATAATTTTATCGCCAAAATCAGCATTTTCATGTTGTCTCTCCAATACCAAATTAACGAACTCCCTTCGCTGAGTCTTTCATTAAAATTCGCTGCATAGTGGACTTGGAGACACCGATTTGCTGAGCTCGGTGTCGAATTGAGGTGGATGGAGTTTGAGCGACATCATCACGTACAGCTGCGATATTTTCGGTCGATTGACCTAGTCGAAGGCGCGTTGTTGTCTTTACATCACTAACAGACCCAGTTTTGGCAAATTTATCCATTAATCTCTTTACAGTTGACTGTTTTGGAGCATTATTGTGACCCCAAACTGATCGCAATTTGCGAACTGTAGCCGTAACTTTCACCAATTTGGTAAAACAATTTCACAATGAGAATGCGTTGTTCGTTCGTGTAGCGCTCTATTTTTACTAACCTCGTACCTTCTTCCAGCAAGCAATAACAATTGTTCAAATGTCAAGCAATGTCACTTCGAATGGCGCCAAATTTAAATCTTACATTCTTGTTGGGACACCCTTTACGAGTATATCTTTAGAAATAAATATGTCTAAAACATTTCAGAATAAAATATCATTCATTGAAGTCAGCAAATACTAGACTTAATAAATGGATCGCTTCAGTACCAGCATTGATTCCATATTCATTAACACTCATTCTGATTTCGAACAAATTTGGCAGGTAACGTTGCTTTGGGCAAGAGACAAAGACGATTGATATTAGCCAGAAGGAAATGTGAATTGAAGGCATAGGCCACAGTTTTGATACAGCAAACACACATGCATTGTGGAGCCAAACTTGGGCAAGACATCTCAAATGATACTGGAAATAAGCTGTGTGACAATTATTAAAATACATGTTATTTGGGTCTCGGGAACAACAAACGGTTCTATGAAAAACCATTACATATTTGAATTCTGTAGACCATTTTGCATATTTTAACTCTGTGAACCGTTTTCCATTCTTGAGTTCTGTGGACATATGACCAAAAATTATGTGCCACACGTGGAAAATAATTCCAAGTGCTTCGGTTTTTCATATTTTTTCTGTGATGATGCGCTTGTCCACATCGATAACTGTATGTGTAATTTTATAATTTTTACGGAGCATAAACGTATCGTCTTTTCTTGTCACCGGGGATGTTGGGATGCACTGCATGATATACTGGACTAGTGTCCAGCACAGTTGCCGTCTGATACAATAACACCTATTTGCAAGCTATACTTTTCTTCCAATTAACTGTTAGAATCCGAAGTAGATACAGTTATCCACTAGTCCCTACGGGGCCATAAACGTGTATATTATTTGTTCCTCTAAACCAATAATTTGCTTCTCTTCTCGTTTACCATATGATTTTGCCTGTTTTAGTTGATTCCTTCCCAATGTTTGAGAATACCTTAGCAACATCTTCCAATTTTTGGCCAATGATGTCTATACAATCATCGTATGAAAGTGTTATGTGGTTTTATTAACGGCGATATCACTCGCGTTTACTGCAGTTTTTCCTCATCATCATATAAGTATGTTAAAGAGATCGGCTTTCGCCTCATTTCGTGAAATATTCCTCAGTAAAATATTTTGCACTCTTCACCGAAGACATCCCGTTTGTCAGCGTTATTTCTCAAAGGCGTATCAAAATCACAGCAATGTGAAATTCGGCAGTGACTTTATACACTTTTTGACGCAGGCGGCTTTGTAATTGACGGATGGCTGACATATTTTGGTCGATCTGTCTTCGTTTTGCCTTCGTGAACGGTTTACTTGACGAATTTACAGGTATAAAACCTCACGGATAAAATCTTTTCATATCAGATAGAACAGGCTTCAGTTTATCACATAACACAAT
Source organism: Philornis downsi (assembly GCA_019455685.1). Lineage (NCBI taxonomy): Eukaryota > Metazoa > Arthropoda > Insecta > Diptera > Muscidae > Philornis > Philornis downsi. The sequence continues at coordinate 74,886 of JAHXMU010000536.1, forward strand.
TTACGGAGTCTTAGACGCGATGAGCAAAATACTGATCCCCTACTCAAACTGGCGTCAAACTTGCGATGCTTAGTTACCGTTCGCTCATTAGTCACACCGTGCTTAAGAGTTGATGCGTGTTCATTCTCTGTTAATTGTCAATATCCCTGCCGATAGGTTATTGATGCCCACAGCTCCGTTGTGGTGTTTCTTTTCATCTCAAAAAGTAGCAACTTTTAAAAGTCTACTCCCTTCATTTGTAGCCCTAACTAAATTTTCATCATTGCCCATACAGGAAGGAGCCACGTGCCATAATAATACCACTTCCTCTTTTCCACAGACGCTTCTTCTGTTCAAAAAGATACCATTTCTACCTAATCTCTCCTTATAGCGCTCCTTACAGTTGGTACGCAGCGTCCATTTTAGTAGACGCGGTGACATTTCATATCCAAATATGGTTTTTGCAACAACTGCCATAGAATGCGCAATATGTTACTACTGAATGTCAACAATATGAGGAATAGCGGTCTTATACAGTAGCATTTGAGAGATTTTGTTGGAATAGGCTGTGGCTAATCCCTGCTTATATTTATGCGCACCTAAGTTGCAACAAGATACTGATTCGAGTCTACGTTAGTACCACAGATTACAGGCACTTCCATCAATCCAGAAACATGCCTTCCGTCTATTGATACCGGATCGGATTGGATCGGATGTTTTAAATCTTAGGATAGCCAAATTCTCTTGCAGATATCTTATTCCTAAGTGAGCAATAGTCAGAGTGCATAACTAGAAGGAAGCCATTATCGTTTAAAGCGAATTATGGTAATACAAGTTTCCGCTATGACAGTGATAAGCTTGGCCAATTGTACATAATCTCAAAAGAATTCTCATGAAAAGGGTACGACAACAGCTTTGTCATCGATACTTTTATAACTAGTTACTGCGTTTAAGTTAAATTTGTAATTCTTAAGCACATCGATAAGCATTGCAATCGTTATCAGCAATTAATAATTATTTCCTATTAATCTTACGATAAGTGCGATGACTACTTTATGTTTATATTTAGCACTTAATACTCGTGACACGCACGCGATAGAAACGTGCACGGTTAACTATCGAGTGTTCTCTATAGCAGTACACCACCGACATTTGTGGCTTTCTTTTAAAATAATAGAAAAATGTTAACAATGGACGAATAGTTTGATGAATTTAGCCTATTGTTTAACTAATACCAATACAGGATACGAAATTTTTCGGTGATTTGGTATTCATAACACAATTACTGATGAAACTCTAGTTCTAAATCTCTACTCTTTCTAAGAATGTTGCATAAATACATTTACTTAAATAAATGTTTTAATGAAGTGGAAGAAAAAATATGTACCATTTGGTGAATTTAGTGCATATTCACTCATTGACATTTTAAAATTTAGTGGTGGGGTCTTTCTAATTTGGACTTTTTAACTGTTATTCACCATGGAATAACCGGAAACGATTTTTTGTAGCTTACACGGTTTCAAGCAGATACCTGTTTCCAATCTCTGGCCAAATTTTCCTTGGTAATGTTATGAAACACCGTTTTGACGGTAGCAAAGTTAAAAAGATATCTAGTTGAGTTTCCTAAGGGACATGATACCATCAATTTGTCTTGCATATCAACCTGGTGTTTTTTGTTAATCCCATCACTAGGAGCGGATGCGGTCAGAAAACCGTTCAGAATAAAGCACTTAGGAAAAATGAAGAAAGCGAACACCTCAAACATTGGCGACGCCCTCAAACGTTATAAGGAGCCTGACTTAATGCTATGTACCTGGACTCTAACCCCTTATGGAGCAGGTGCATCTATCCGATTGGCGATATCCCCAGCGTTGTCATCCAAGATAGGTAGTAGAAAGGACGGCGTAACAACTGCAACATTTAGTACGACTCCTATCCAAAAGAACTTGAATTCAGATATGGATTTGTAGTTGTCAAAAGGCTTAGCCTCATTGTCTCACTGTTTAACCGTAACTACAGGGTGGGCCAAATAAGACCTACTAATGTTAAGCACAAATAACTTTTTTATTTTTTGACATATTTATTTTTCTCTTTTTGTAGGTTATAATTGAATTGTTGGAAATTTATTATGGAACCCTACAGTACAACACAACGCGTTAAAATTATCGAGTTTTTCTATTCTTGTCAACGATCAATTGTTTTAGCTCAACGTAAATATCGGCAACATTTTAATTCCAGATCAGCTCCCACAGCTTTCATGAATAGGAGTTTGGTCGGTCGTTTTGAGGAACTGGGTTCAGTGGCCGACCGTCCTGGACGAGGTGCCCATCGAAATATTCGCACTGAAGATAACGTCGAAACTGTGCGGCAGAGTGTTGCAGATGATCCATCTGTTTCAACTCGCCGTCGTTTCAGCCAATTGGGCATTTCCATTCCATTTTAAAGTTGGATCTTAAGATGTACCCACACAAACTTCAAATTGTGCAAGCACTGCTACCGCAAGACCACCAGGTCTTATTTGTAGACCACTACTTAGGTGTTATTTGGCCCACTCTGTATAAACCACGCCACAACGGAAGACAATTAATATCGGATCAAGCATCTGATTTATGAGTGCCGGGAAGAAATAAACGACCAAAGTCCCGCCCCCAACAAATAAAATTAGCTTCGAGAATATTTAATGCCATAAAAGGAAGAGAAAGTGTGCATAATAAAATTCAGAAACATTGATATCGTTTAGAACACAAACCAAACTCATAATATATATTCAACAATTTCCTCGAAATACAACAGGGCTACCGAAAAAGGTATCATAAAAATATCACTATCTGCTGAAATATATGACGATTTTGACCAAGTGGAGAATTCTCCACCAACGAAATGTATACCCAGCAATAGTTTTTTGGAAGCGCTTTCAGAATTTGTACCCGGAAGTTTCGACTGATTTTCAGAAATCCGCAATTTCAGAATTTCTATTCCACATCCCAGGACAACATTTTTATCCCACTGTTGCCAAATGGAGCATTCTCCATTCTCTATTCCCTATTTCATCTTAGCCAGGCACCATTTTCTCAAACATATATCTTGTGAAAGCCCTTACCAAGTGCTGTTAGAAACTACTGTCCCCATATTTCATAAGATTTTCAGAACACAGAAATAAGAAAATGTAGTTTTTCGTACTATGGTCAAGTAGAACATTCTCCATCGATCAAATATATACCGGGTGCAAGCCCTTGATAAGTGCTACTAGAAACTATAGGTACAATCCCGGAATGTGCAAATATGTATATTCCCAAATACGAAAATATACTTTGTCCCACTGTGGACAAATGGGGCATTCTCCACTCATTAAATATATACATATATAGGGGGAGAAAGCCCTTGATACTCGATACTCGAAACTATGGTCATATGGTAACCGGCTTTGTTTTTCCTGCAAGATAATGAACTGGACGATAGGTGGTTTCAACAAGAAGTTGCCACGAGCCACACGACACGACCGAATTTGGCTTTATTGCATGAGAAGTTTCCAGAAAGCGTAATTTCACGTTTTAGCTACTTCAATTGGCCACTAAGGTTATGTGATTTGACGCCGTTAGACATTTTTTTGTGGAGCTATGTCAAAGGCCAAGTTTAGGCGGATAATTCCCAAACGTTGGAGTATTTGCATATCACATAATGGCAAGGTCCAAGCGTTATAATGAAATAAAAGCTTCATCAAAATCATAGGTTTATGTGTATTTTATTTAACTTTATTTTTGAAACCGAAAAATGGATAACCCGGTATACAGTTATAAGCATAATTTGGAGTTATTTCAGGCAAAATTCCCAGGAAGGAGGGAAATAAAACAGACAATTTTTTGAAAATCTCTTAATGCATTAGTTGTTACTAAATGAATAACAGCCAAAGAGCCCAATTTGGAATTCTCTGATAGGTTTTTATTATGTATTCCAGTCCCAATACAATCATCAAACTTATATTTGAGCGAACTTCACCTCTAGGTATCTGGCCAACAATGCAAACCGGCGAGTGATCGACAAGTCCAGTAAAAGCTTCTCACATTAACGTTCGAAATCGCAATAAGTGCCGTTTAGTGATTCTAAAAAGTACGCGTAATTGAATGTGAGAATCTTTTCCATTTTCCATTCATAGGATGCAGGGGGGAGTGTTTTTTCATTCAACATAGGAAAATATTAGACCGATGAAATTCTGACATCTGGAGCAATGCATAAAAACAGTTGGCGATAAGTTTCATTGTGTCTTCTTTCTGGCTTAAAGTGAAATATTTTTGGTGTCCTTTGTGCGGAAAATTCACTTTACTGGTAAGAATGTTTCTTTTTTATAAAGCTTCGTGTGGTTTTTTGAAAAATGTCCCCCTATAAGAGAGTATAAATTTTGCACTTTTGGCCCTTAATAAATCGCAGAGTACGATTACAGGCCCGAAAATTCGCAGAAATGTTTTTTTATTTGTTTTAGTTGCCATTAATTTGAACTTTTATTAAATATGTATGTTTAATCGTTGGAGGGAAAATTCGTAAAATTAAGTTAAAAATGTAAATCTGTCATTTTTAGTAAGAGATAAATGTACTTTCTTAACATGTATGTCTTCATTTGAAAATAGTAAAATAGCATTATTTTCAGAACCAGTAAACGCTACACTTTCCAAGTTCGCAGGCGACATTTTTAAACCGTTTCAATCTAATGAATCAACGAAAGAATTAGTCACTAATTCTTGATCTGGATATTTGAATAAATTATTTTCGATTAATCGATTATTCCGGTAAAATTGTTTAATTAAACGCTAATCGGATAAACGTCAATCGTTGTGTTCTAGCAGTAAATACTTATTTTTTTGCGGAAGTTTTTATTTAAAAATGATAGAATAGCCTATTTATTTTGAATCAGTAAATACCACCGAACTTTTGAATGGCACAGGTGACATTTTTTAAACTATTTCACCTTGGCCATTAACAATTTTTTCTTAAATCCCTGCTAGTTTTTTTTATCAGGTTATTTCTAATCCATTTTCGATACATCGATTATTCGGTCAAATTGTTGGAAACCTGTCACATCGATTTGTTTGACAAATTTTTTTGCAACGAATATCGATTATTCGTTTGGTTAATTTTTGTCTCCACTTGCAATCATGTTCATGATAATCCCTTATACGAATCATCATGATACAATTATTCAATATACGAGTACCTCCAATATTTAACACTTATTTGCTTATCGATTAGCACTTCGTCCCACCTAGCAGTGTCTGGCAACTCTGTTGTCGCAAGCCGATCCGGTGTCTGAATATCAGAAGAGAATAAAAGGTAGCCAACAACCACATTTTCATATACAAAACAGTACAAAGCGAGAAAATAAAGTTACGGACATTAAATGTTGAAACGTTGTGAATTTGTAAAAATGTTTTTATTTTTCCTTTTCGTTTTATTGTTTTTGCTTTATTCCATGAAATGTAATGTAATGTGGTTCTCCTCTCGGCACACAAACCAACAAATTGAAAAGAGAAACAAATAGGAAATGTTGGATGGTGGGTTGGTTGTCGGTTGATCTGAAGCATTTTTATTTTACGTTGCAAGCGGCAGTCATAGCCGCAGCGGATATTAAAGTGAAATTTTATGACTGTAAGTGCATCATCCATCGACTATGCATCCAGATACATACAACAAAAGCATAAGCAGTACCGTTAGATTCCGGGTATTCACTTACCATTTTGTTACTGGTAGTGGACAGAGTTGGCAAACATGTTTCATCCTAACTAACTGGTTCCGTCTATCATCATTATCGCAATCGCCATAGCCATCACCAACGGCTCTCGCACGTTTGCGCTTAATGGCAGCAGCGACACGAAATAAAGTAATAAAAAACGGTGCGCTAAGGTAAACCACGAGGCTCTTGCTTGATCTGTTGCGTTCGTTCAGCTTAGTTCAGTTCAATTGAGCTGGGCTCAAGTCTTTTGGTTTTCTTCTTCACGTTTCCACGTTTCCCCGTTTTTTTCTTTGCCTTGCGGATGGATGTTTTGCGCCGGGCTGGGGATGGTGAGGGGGTTAATTGAAAACTTGTTTACGCTTGAGTTCTGAAACTGGTTAAATTTCTGCTTCTTTTTTTGCGGTAAAAAGGTGGGGTCTATTGTTGATCCTCTGTCTGTCTGGGGTGCTGGCTCTGCAGTCTGTCTGTCTGCCAGTGTTGAAATGCTTAACAATGGTTTAAATTTATACTTGTAGCCTATTGTTGATAACTTTTTCTTTCTTGGCGTATTATTTGAGCTATCGATATGGGAATTCACTTTTTGTTGGAATATTTTGACTGCGTTCGGTCTATGAATTCTAGTTGACGTTGCGAATTCGCTCTCGATCATCCGTCACACACACGCACATTCACAATGTGATCGTTGTTGTTGTTGCTATTTTAGGTTTGTGTAAATTTCTTGAAATTTGCGTTGACCTCGCTTATTTTCTTGCAATTTTTAGTGAAAATTAATTATTTCTTAAATTGATTTTCGGACTTTTCTTTACAAATTGCAATACGTTTACTTTTTTTAGTTGTGATTTTCTTGTGTTTTATCTTTCACTTTTTTTTGACGTATTTCTTTGCATTTTAGCCCGTAATGAAACACCACAATACCAGCAACAACAATGACAGCAGTAACAATAACAGCTATAATATCTGTATTTGTATCCGCTTATCTGGTTTCCACAACCATTCATTCACTCACTCATTCGCTCACGATCACCCGTTGACGATGCCAGACGCTCTCAACCACCGACCATAAACTGGCGGACTGTTAACAAGATTCCGAAAACGAACAACCGCGTTAAAGCCAAATTAAAGACTAAACAATATTTTCAAGTATTATGGTAAAGGCCCTCTTGTGCGTGCTACTACTACTACTACATGTGTATAACTTTATACTCTCTGGCATTCGCATGAGATTGCAAACTCTCTTAAAATATGCAATACCATTTGGGGTTACCAACTGCTTGAACGAAAAAGTGCTTAGAGGCCATTTGATAATAAAATGTGTCTTTTAACTTTTGTGATTCGGTAATTATGCACCAAAAACAGAGAGAAATATATATTACCGGGCACGATCCAAATAAAGCAAGTAGACAAGTGCAGAGTAGGACAGGTGCTTAGTTGAGCAGGTCTTTTTTAATTCCTCACTTCCGTGAAATTTATGCATTTTGCCATAACCTCTTCCGCCAAGAAAATCATTTTAAAATATTTATTAAATTCAGTGTGGAGAATGCTAGCTGATATTAGGAGATTTTTCCCCGACAGAACTTTAAAGAATAAAACACAAGTCAGAGATTCAGGTTCTGGGAAATTGCAATTGTTTTCCTTTTTTTCCAAATAGGAGAGACTTATTTATGTCAAATATGTCAAATACTATCAAGATTATATTTCGGAACTATTTTTTTAATGCTGTAATTAGTGTTTAGCCTGCAATTCTATTAACCGGAGTGGTAATTTGAGGACTATATTTTCAGTGGAGATAATTGCATGTGGACGTGAATAATTATGGTCAACTTCCTAATTTATGAAAGCAATTTCATACTAATAAATGATAATACTTCATCATTTTCTTATTAAAATATAAATTGGTTCATAAAAATTGCAAAAGTATCATAAATAATGTATTCGGGTCTATAAATCAATACATGACGTTTGCCTTTTAAAAATTTAATCTGCCCGTGGGAGAAATCAAATTTTGAGCCACTATTTTAAGCATTGACCAATATACCCTGTACCTTACGTGGTTTAGAGTATAACAAGTTTTGCCTACTGAACCGATTTTTTACATTTGCGCTAGTGATGTGAAATACCGGGTTTTCATTTTTAAATAAAAGACACATAAAGCTATGATTTCGACGAAACTTTTATTTTATTATAACGCTTGGATCTTGTCATTATGTACGAAATACAATGTGATTTAAATGATCGCCTCTGGATTGGTTGCAGCAGTGGATTCTTGATGAGTGTTAGTTTTCAAATGCTACAGCGTTCGGGGATTATCCGCGTAAGTACGGTCTTTGATGTAGTCTTAAAAAAAATCTAATGGCGTCAAATCGTATGATTTTGGTGGTCAGTTGCCAAAACCACATACCGTCCAGTTCATAATCTTCAATTGTAAACCAAAAAGAAAGTCGGTTATCACATGGCCACAGCGCTCTGAACTGAAATTCGGATTATTCGCCACACTTTCACTACCAGAAGCGATGTTTTCGGCCCAGGCCTGACCACATTTCTAACGCTTCCAGTCTCTTTAAATTTTTTCTTAATCTTGCCAATTCCTTGCACGGTAGTTCGATTATGACGACCATAATTGAGCATTGCAGGGTAAAATGCACCAAAAGTGCCCACATCTGAATCACCACTTTTGCAGTAAGTTTTGACTATTGTTGTTAAGCGATCCAAATTGGCAAACCTTTCACGAAATAAATAACATTTCAGATGATAGGCTTGCCAGACCCGCGGTTTTGAAACAACTATATGGATAATCTGGTATATACTAGCATGTCGTCAGACACGGGAATGTATGAAAATGTTCATCTTCCGGTACATAAAACAACATAACAGTTCGTTTTCCCAGTGTTCATTTTTTTCATACATTCGCCCACAATTAGGGTCTAAAAAATCTCCTTGAACAATTTGAATATAATGGCCAGAGTTACAATCATATGTATTTTCCATGCATTCGTAAAATGTTTCTTTTTTGATCTTATGATTTATTCTTTAACCATCAGGGAGTGATCGCAAATAAGGGCGATGTTGTAGATAAAAAAAACATATTGTAGGCGTTCCAGCGCTTACGGTGTCAAACAGTGAGAAAAGTTTATCCTTTAACCATCTGGGAGTGATCTCAAATAAGTGCGATATTGTAGATATAACACATATTGTGGGCGTTCCAT